>VZSE01007029.1:1018060-1223343 GCA_013398275.1 Promerops cafer | reverse complement strand
TTTTTTTTTTTTTTTTTTGTTGTTTTTGTTGTTTTTTGTTTTTTTTTTTTTTCAATGGACTACAGTACTTGTGTGTTTTTGTGGAAAGCTGAGAGCTGTAAGGTAAATCTAGGACACCAGTAGTGTCCTGTCTGTCCTGAAGGCAGACAATGAGTTTTGTTTACTTGAAAGTACTGGAAGCTCTTAATCCTGGCAAATGCTGTCCTGGTGTATGCCTGTTCATCAGAACACTATGGAGACAAATACTACATGCCCTTCATATAAAAATAATATAAAATAAATGTCTAAATTGTTTAGCAACATTATTGTCACACTGAGAGATCAGTATTAAAATATTTGATTATTTATATGAAGAATATGTAAAAAGTGCATGCTTGTGCATGTATTTTTATATGAGACTCACAGAACAGTAGAGTCTTGAAAAGACTCTGGAGATCATCTAATTAAACCCTGCTGTTTAGAGTAGGGTCAGCTACAGCAAGCTGTTCATGGACATTGATTATTCCAAAGAATAGACACTGAAACCTCTCTGGGTAACTTGTTCCAATGTCTGACCACCACCACGGGAAATTTTTTTTTTCCTTGCGTTTAAATAGAATTTTGTTTATTCCAGTTTCTGTCTGCTGCCATTTGTCCTGTCACTGGATACTCCTGAGAGCCTGGCTCCATCTTCTTATCTTCCTCCTTAGGTATTTATGCACACTGAACCTTCTCTTCTCCCAGCTGAACAATCCCAGCTCTATCAGCCTCTCATAGGTCTGATGCTTCAATCCCTTGGTCATCTCCATGACATTTTGCTGGACATACTCCAGGATGCTTGTGTTACTACAGAACTGGAAGACCAAGAACTGAACACAGTACTCTACATGTATGTCACCAGAGCTGAGTAGAGGGGAAGAATCACTTATCACTTCTCTTGCTCTGCTGACAAGCCTCTGCCTAATGCAGCCCAGGATGCTGATGGCCTTCATGGCTGCAATAGCACATTGCTGGATCATGATCACCTTGTTATCTGCCAGGACTCATAGGTCTTTTTCTTTTTTTTTTTTTTTTTTTTCTGCAATTCTGCTTTCCAGCATGAACATCAGGTGAAATGGTTGTGTACATTTATCTGTCATTACTCAGACTGCTAACATTGCTGTGTGCACCTGGAGATGGAGACAGTCACTGCTAAGCACACAGTCATAATTACATCTGTACTAATACACACAAAAAACTAGTCCTCTTTTCTTTTCTGACTGTGAAATTCCTGTGGCTAAACTCTTTTAACCTCCAAAAGAGGGTGTTGGTGTTTCATTATTTATTGGGAAAGGGGTCTTTCCAGTATTAAATAACAAACAAGGGATCCTTCTATTTAAAAGCATAGATGAGTTCATTGGTCCTCTGTCATATGTATATATATACACACATATATAACAATGTTTAAAGGCTTTAATGAGAATATCTTGCCTGGTAAATGCTGAGTCACACTAGTAAAGCAGCACTAAATCAGTCATCTAATATGTTTACCTGATAAGAGTTCTGTATAAAGAAAACATATTAGCTCTGGGCGTAGAAACAGCATGACTGTGTCATCAAATGCTGCACACAGGCAAATTGAGTCTGCTGGCAGGGATTATATGATGCAAGCAGACAATATTCAGTCCTCCATGAGGTTGTTACCAGCTCTCTGTGCCTGCACATGCATAAACATTTCCCCCTACTGAAGGAAAATCCAGCTCTGGAATATCAGGCTGAAAACTTACTGGGATGCAGAATGTGTTTGTGTTGTTAGGATATATGCATTCATAATACATACAGATTGAAATGGACATTATATCAGACAACAGCACTGCAGAGACTTTATTCAATATTATTTGTGCTATATAAAATAGAGAAGAAAAAGAGGAAGGAAGGAAAAAAGGAAGAACACCTGCTGTTTTGGAGAGAGATCCTCATTGCAGTGTTCATGAGGCAGTAAAAAACAGTCATTTCTCAGCAGAAATAACAGATGTCTAAAGTCTAGACTGTAAAATAAATAAATGAATTCAATCATGCACTAATTTAGTAGAAAGGTTGCTCAGGAAGTCATCTATTCCATCCTTTGCTCAAAGAAAGTGCAATTAGATCAGTATGCTCAGCCTTAGACAAATTTTGGTCACCTTCAAAGATCGTAACTAAATGGGAACTTGACAGACAGTTACTGCAGAAATGAGTCAAAGTCCCATCTAATCAAGGAGGATCTGTCTACATCAATAAAATCAGAATCACATTCTTACCAGGGAATAGGAAACAACTGCAATAACCTGAGGATATCAAGTTTGTAAAGATTTCTGCTTAGTGAGGAGTCAACATTAAAAAATAAAGACAAAAAGACTAAAAAAAACAGTAAAGAAAAATAACAAAAAAAATCCTAATGGCTGGAGCTAACAGATAATAAGAAAGCTGAAATATTTTGTGTTGCTGAATTCTGGGCTATTGAGGAAGACATTCATTCATAGATAGGCTTGATAACATTCAACCTTAACTTTGTAGCTGAAAAGACAAGTGAAACAAGATGTTCATGGGTCTCATTGGAAAGCATGCTCACATTATGGGATATTTGAGGGCATGTGGAGTTGCGCAAAACCTATTATGGGATTTTTAGTGGAAGGGCAGAAGATAAGGAAAGGGAAGTACAAGCCTGAATGACTAGAGAGAATGGCTATAGAAGAGTTCATCTGGGCGCAAGCCAGCAGCCAGTCAGATTGTCCTGCACATTACTTTACAGTCTGCCCTCTCTTATTAAATTCTGTTCCAAACTGTTAGCTGTCCAATGCTAATGTCTAATCTGTATGAATGTGTGTCAGAGATTCATTAGGAAATTTCAGGCTGCAGCAGCTGAGAAGTAGGTTAAACCAGCACCTGAAAAGATCAATTTTCAAGTACTCAAAAGATACTTAAATTGCGAGTCCAATACAAAATAGTGAATGAGGTGAACAGAAATAACTCTTTCATGGGGGAGAGGAGGGGGAGGAGGAGGAGGAGGGAGAGAGAGAGGGAAGAGTACAAACTTTATTTTAGGTGTCTTACACATGAGACACCAATTCATCCATCCAAGTGTGACTTTTACTTTTCCACCACAGCATTCACTGCTATTGCAGTGCAGAATCTGAAACACAATAGCTCTCAGTCTTTTCCTATTTCTGCTTCCTAGCCAGGTCTTTCCATTTCACATTGCCTAACTAAAATATATACTTGTCAGTGATAAATTTCACCATATTTTTCCCAGGCCATTATTCCTGCTTGTTAAGATAATTTTAATTCTAGCCCTGTTTTGCTCTTAAATTTCAATAACTATACTCACTCCTCCATGATATTGCTCATGAATATCAATATTCAATTATATTCAGCTCTGAAGAGATGCCATCAAAACCATGAGCTCTACTGAATATCTCCAATTCTAAAAAAAAAATACTGTTTGGTGTTTAACAAAGTTGGAGACTGGTAGGGCCAGCTATCTCTACAAACACTGTTGTAGCAGAAGGAGAAAGCAAACTTACTGACAATATACCGCAAGCTATAGAATTTCTTAGGTTATCAATTGTTCTGGCTTCTGAAATTGCTATGTTTGGGCTCTATACTTGTTTGCACTTCTGCAGTACAGTTTTTCATACATGTGTATTGCTCAGGAATAAGAAAGAACAGTGTGTTCCTTTTTAATATTGATATAACTAAGCACTCCAGGTTTCCAAATGGGAGACTGGGATGTAACAATACAATTATTTTTCTAAGTCTAAGAATTAGACATCCTTTTTCCTATCAATCGCTTTTCAGAAGAAAGTCTGCAGGATAAATATGTTTCTGTGCTGGATGGGTATATGTTCAAAAAACATATGCTTGACTTCATCATTGTGAGTTTTCAGGATGAATATATCTGGAGAAGATCTTAGATATAAAAGTGCAACATCTATTTAAAATAGTTGAACAGTTTAGATGCTGAATGAGAATTGTTGTATTCTGACAAGTTTTGAAACTCTGGTGCCCTCTTTTGGATTTCCCAAAGGGATAATGACTTCTTTTGAAACAGTCATCTTTGTCATAGGTGTAGGAGACTAGAGTACCTTTTGTAGGCAGTTTAAAAAGCCCAGCCCCAGAGGATGTCTTGCTCAAGGTGACCTGACATTTGGAAGGCAAAAATGGAATAATGCTGTTCAGCTCCTGCTAAGCACCAGAAAATTTATTTTATTGATTCTCTGTCATACTGCTTACTTTCTATAAAGTTCACTTTGACATCTTACAAACTAGACATCACGACGCTTTATTGTTGCACCCGTCGAATCCATCTACCTCTGAGATATTTTTTGAACTGTGATTGTAACTATGATATTACTTCTTATTAACAAAAGTAAATGAAATCTCTACATTACCTCTCCAGTGTAAAAATCTGCTGAAATTATAGGATAGGTAAAGGTCTAATAACCTTCCAGTCAACTGTAGACCTTGCACTTCTTGGATGCAAGGACAGCACCACTGAGAGATTCATTCTAGCTCATCTCTCATTTGGTAGTCCTCCTTCCGGATTCTGGGGTTTTCAATGGTTCTTTTTTTTTTTTCCCCTTATGACAAGAAAAGATATAAATATGCTTGCAGTTGCTGCTTTTCCTTTTCAGACTGACTTTAAAGTATTACCTTCTTCTTAGAAATAAGCTTAAGAAGATTACAAGATTATTCGAATGCCTAAAAGTCAAACACGAAGTGTAGAACAACCTAAATCAATCTGTATTTCCAAAGTATGAAAAGTTTTCCGCAGAAGTATGACAAATAGAATCACAAATACACAGAATTTTTTAAGTTGGAAAAGACCCCTAAGATCATTGTGTCCAAAAAAATTAACCCAGCACTGCCAAGTCCACAACTAAACTCTGTCCTCAAATGCCACATCTACAGGTCTTTTAAATACCTCTGGAGATGACGACTCAAGTACTCACCCAGCAGCCTGTTCCAATGCCTGACAACCCTTTCCATGAAGAAATTTTTCTTAATAGCCAATCAACCCTAGCACAACCTGAGGCCATTTACTCATGTTCTATCTCTTTTTACTTGAGAGAAGAGACTGACCCCTACCTGGTTACACCTTCCTTTCAGGCAGTTTTAGAGTGATAAGGGCTTCCCTGAGCCTCCTTTTCTCCAGGCTAAACACCCCCAGCTGCCCCAGCTGCTCCTCATCAGACTTTTGCCCCTGACCTTTTGTCAGCTCCATTGCCCTTCTCTGGACTTGCTCCAGCACCTCAAAGTTTTTCTTGCAGTGCCAAGTACAGGGTGATAATCACTGCCCTGGTCCTGCTGGCCCCACTACTGCTGATACAAGCCAGGATTGGCCTTCTTGGCCACCTGAGCACACCCTGGCTCATGTTCAGCTGCTGTGGACCACCATCCTCAAGTCCTTTTCTGATGAGCAGCTTTCTAGCCGCTTTCCTTCAGCCTGTAGCACTGCAGGACTCAGCACCTGGCCTTGTTGAGCCTCACATGATTGGCCTTGGCTCTTCCAGCCAGTCCAGATCCCTCTGTAGAGCCTTTGCATTAATTTGAATGGAATAGAAAGAAAAAAAAAAAAATGCCCTTCTCCTTCTGGAGAAGAAACATAGTTTCATAGTCAACTCAAGAATTCTTAAGAGCCCTCACAGACCATGTTAAGATTATTTTAGGAGACCTGCAAGGTTCTGCTATGTTGGTGTCACACATGATGGAATGCTAAATAATCTAATGCCTAAACAAATCCACTAAGCCAATGTACTGATGGGAAGGAAACACAGCTGATTAAACATGACACATAAATAACAGTATGGAGGTAGACATTTAGCTAAGCAGATAAAACACAAAATGTTTACTGTAATGTGCTACTGAAAGATAAGAAGGCGCTAAATAACAAAGTAGAAAAGCTTAAAAATAAATCTAAGTTCTATAATATGTTCATCCTGGGGGTTTGAGAAAGAAAAAATATATTACAAGCTTTCAAAGTCAGGCTCAATGGACTTTGGAATGTAAACACAAGGGAGGTATCCTGTACAGAAACCCACTCCATCAGAAACAAGTAAAGCAGCTCAAGTGTGGACAAGGTTATCAATCTGTGCTTAAAGGTATCATGAGACTGATAAGGTTATCCTAACAATCACAGCAAAGGTTTCTCTTTGAAGGGCAGACATCTCTCTGCCTCTTAAAAATATGTGGAAGAGCAAGATCTGTGCACCTTGAGGTTCTGAGGGATCCTGTTTATAAAATGGGAGACTTGTGACCTTTCTGCCTGAGTCAGATAGGCACACTTTAACTATTTGGATAGATAAGAATTAAAATATCTCCAAGTATGTAGGATAGAATGAAGTAGGTGTGAAACAATCACTATTGTGCTGTCAATAAGAAATAGATATGCATTACAAAATCAGAACTCAGATCTGCCGTGTCATTATTGCACATCTTAGGACTGTCCAATAGTACTTGTGGGTATTGCTAAGTTTCTCACATATACCATGACTGGCTGTGAGATTGTCCTGGGTTTGCCTGAGATTTAGATGACGCTTGGTTCAAATCCATATTTTTCCTCTTGTTTCTAGATTTTTGGGGTTTTTAGGCAAATTCATAGCTGTATAAAAATAAATACATAAAAATTAAATTAAAAAGCCTTAAAACACACAGATTTAAAAAAATAGAAGAAGTTGAATAGTGTTGACTTTAGATTAAGTAGTTTTATTTCATTTTTTGTCCAGTGATGATAAAAGGTAAGTGACATTATGTTGGTTATTCATAGGAACATATATAGAAATGTCTGGAAGGGCTAATAGACTAATATCCATAAAGACGTCTATGCTAACTGATATATAATATTGAATTCTGTAAACTATGGTCGGTATAATCTAACCTTTTCTCTAAGAACAGTTGCTTTAGCTTGGGAAATATTTTTTAGCATTATAAAACGTTCTATAATATCTTTGTGTTGTTTTTTACTAATATATCTAGCATGAAAGAAACACTAGACATTTTAGTGGTCTTATCCTATAAGTAAAATGTCACCATTCTACATATACATATATATAACAAATCTCACTATAGGTTAAGTTTCCACAGAATTGCTTTCATGCTTTGAAAAGACAAAAAAAAACCACTGAATTTTGTTCCCTGATGTGCAGGAAGTGTTATTTATTTGCTTGTTTTGAAGTCTTTGTATGGCTACTGGGAATTCTTGAAGAAATAGAAAATCAAAACATTTCAAAAAATTTAGCATGAAAAGTCATCCCACTGGTGCATTATTTGGCTTTGGTTTTCATCATTCTCCTGTTTAAAAATGTTCACTTACTCGTAAGCTATCTCACTTAGGTTAACAACCAAACTATAGAAATTGCAAAAAGGAATATAGAACAATTAAACAACAGTCAGAATAAATAATTTAATGATAAACCATAGTCTGAAATTATTTATGCAGCTCTTCAGCTAATACTAACAAACTACAAAAGCAAAGTAAAAGAAAAAAAAGGTAGGAACTCTTTTTAAAATATTCATTATGCAAAAAAACAGGCAAAAGAGCAAATATTACTTGAAATGAATTTTTCAGTTGTAAAAGTAATTATAAATAGTCCAGGTTGAAAAATATCAGTTGCAAAACCATAATGTTTACAGAGAAAAACTTTGAAAAGGTCAACACTCAAAGTGGAAATTAATTGGAGAAGGGACAACAGAAATGGTGGTTATTGTTAATCTTTGATTCTCTTTCCTTGAAGAAAAGTCTATTTTGCAGTGGTTTCCATGATACAGAGTTTATGCTCTCTTCTACAAAGGAAATAGATCTTTTTTTTCAATGTCTTTAAAATATTCTTGATACTTAGTAACGTGCATACATGTAACCTGGTGATAAACACTGCGTCAGAGATTGGAAGTCTTGATGTCTCAAGATATTTTGAGGTATGGGAGATGGGCAGGTTGGGCCAAATTAGTGCTGAGGTAAGTTTTTTGTGTTGATTGGATGTTTTACTAAATTTTTTGTCAAAATTCCCTGATTTTTCTAAAGTTTGGCAGTAAACTTTTGTCTTGTTTTGACCTCCTGAGAATACCTGGTCAGCATTTCTCCACTGCACTTTTACCCAGAGTATAAGAACCATTGTAACCCTTTTCAAAACCCTTTTAGTAAATTGACCAGGGCATGAGTTAAGTCCTTTCTCTTTGGTTCAGGATTTGCTTTGCTTTGCTTCAGAGAATTTTAGCAAGGACAAAAAATTCAACCAAGTCCCCCAGTGGATTGAGAAAACAAATTCTTTTAACTTGCTTTTTGCCTTCCATTCTTTCTTGGATCTCTGTAAGATCACATCAGGAAGACAACTCGGGTGATATTAGTACATTTTTGTTAAAAATTGTAACTCCTGTCCAAAATAATGCATTACTTCAACAAACACAATTGCAGTTAATGAGAAAGTCTTGCCATTATGAATGGTGGTGACTCCAGGTAGGCTCACTTTTCCCACAGACCCTCAGGAGACACCCAGTAGAATTTCTTTCTTATGAGTCCTGCATGGGAATTGTGGTAATGATTCTGTGAAGAGTTTGGAAGGAATGGTATTATTCACAAACCCATGTGGTTCAGGACCCCACCATGAATTTGTCTTGTTTTCTGGGGACTCTGAGACCAGTCCACCTTCTGAACAGAGGACAGATGACAACTGCTAACACAGCTGAGTAGTAATGATATATTTTGTTGCCATCTCTTTTCTAAAAGCTTAATCTCTAAATCTAATGTTTGCCACTTTGGGCTTTATAACTTTGGCATTCCTTCTTCCCCAGCTGTTTATTTTTGTTGCTAATATTTTGATGTGCAGTATAATGTAACTGTGTTAGTACATTCTTTAATCTTTGACTCTGTCTATAAACTCAGGCTTTATGCATGCACTGTATAACAGGCTGTTTGAAAAGACGTGTTCTGCCTTAATGTAATAACCAACACAGCAGCCTATAAAGATTAACGCCCTAGGAAGAACATTCTTGCCTTTTACCTTTTCCATGAATATATATTGCTTGTTCTGAACTAAGAATTAGGGATATAATTTCTAAGTTCTTTAAGCTTTTAAAAAAAGGAGCCTATGCATGGAGTGGATCAGCTGGTTTGTGAACTGTTCACATGGGTTGTGACCTCCAGCCATTGTATATCACACAGTCTATTTGCATCTTCCTTTAACTGGGCATCACCTCAGAAAATGCATATCTCCATGAGTACATATAAGGGCTTTCATTGTCCTGTTAGAGACAACTGTACTATTCACATGGACAGTTAAACCTATGCGTGTCCTCAAGCCACTGGCATAACTGCTTAAGGTTTGTAAGATGATTTTTCCAGGCTCTATTGCACTTAAGGACATACAATGAAAGAAAAACACCAAATATAAAAATGAGATCAATTTACTTTAATAGTTGTAACCCTTAGCTATGATGTGCACTGAAAGTGAAAATATTTATAACACAATTTAAAAGAACAAATGTTTACAAAGTTAAATTTACTCTCATGTCTAATGTTCATTGCCACAAGTTTCCAATCCCAAAGTCTTCAGAAGAATGTACAATAAAATTTTATACAGACAGATGCATTTGGAGGAACTATTATTTATGTCATTAACATATTCATCATTACATTGCTTGTTTTTACCCCAACAAGTAGCATTGCCTAACCTCATTAAGCAAATATTGTGTATGGAAAAGCAAAGAGAACTTTAAGAAAATGCTTTATTTTCTATACACTGATATTTCTTGCAATGTACATGCTGATCTTTGGAACAGTGCGCTCTCCATTTCATGTGGGAGAGGCCTGATGTTGAATACTCTGATTTTAATTTAGAAAGTAAATAGCAGCAAACACATAACACTAAATACATCCCCTCACAGTGCAATAGGAGAATAGATACATAAGCTATTTATAAATTAAAATATAACTGTGATATATTAGCCAAATGTGACTGCATGAAAAGTTTGAAGTATAAAACTTTACAGCCATTGTCTGTTACTTCAGCAGAGGAGCTTAGCCAGGACAAAAGATTAATGACAGGCTGCCACTATGTTAATTTTTATTTTAAAATATACTAGAAAAAAAAAAAAAGCCAAAGCCACTAACTTCTCTGATTTAACTTTATGAAAAAAACTATATTTATTAAGTAAACATTTTGAAAATAACAAGACTTTTTGGTATTCTCAAGTATTACCAGCAGTGAAGAATTTAGACCAAGCTTAACTTCTCTGTAACAGGAATAATTTACACATCAGTGAGATTTTAAAACAGTTTTCCGTCTCAGTTCAGAAAGGCCCATTTTTACTGTTTTGAGACTTACTATAGAATGTCACCTACACTGTCTTTATTTATAATTTGAGTACTACAACAAAGGGATATTACGTTGGTTAAGGCAGAAACAATTGTATTAATTGCTGTGGGGTTTCCCAAGAGGTGATGTGCCTAATCAAGGTGGTCTTGTATCTTGGAGCTAACAAAAACACCCAGCACCCAAGGTTAAAATAAAGATTCACATGCTGACATCTATTCTTAGTTGCCACCAATTGTTCTTGCAAATGAGAGCCTTGAGATCATAAGATGGAGGAATGTCTGTGACTGCAGTTGCAAAGAGATTCGTGAGCTGCTGCTTCTCATGTTGAAGAAGTGGTAATGTCTGATGTTCAGTGAAGATAGCTATCATATTGACATTTAAATTATTTAACTTTTCAGAATAAGTGGTTGTTCTTTTTTTTAATGTGCTTCAATAAAAATTTAAAATACATCAAGGATCCACTTCATTAGCATTTCCATGCAATATCTCAGTGACAATAATGCTTAGTTCTTATTTCTCTAGAGTATAATTAGAAAAAAAATAAGAATAATTACTTTCACAAAGTGATGATGGCAGTCAATTTGGCTTACACAGGTCCTTTTTTGTCCATTATACCAGCAGTCATTGATGTGGTCCTGATTATGAATACATTTGAGGCAAATTATCAGCCAAATGGATAACTTAGAAGCAGTGTTTGGGTTTAGCTGTAGCATCAATTTTTTTTGTAAATATGTATTTATGGATATCTGCAGATATACTGAATGTCAGGGCATGTTTCTGAAGGAATACCAGTTATAGGGAAAACCTTTTATGTTTCTTCAGAATCATTCAGGCTCAGTGCTTGAGGATTTCTAATTATAAATTTGTGAGAAACTTTTCAGTATTTGTGTAAAAATGGTGAAAATATGGTAATAAGGGCATAGTATTTAATTTTTCCCTTCAAGTTTTCAAACATTAAATTCTAAAGTGAAATGGATTGCAATGAAGTATTATATAATATAATTATAACTCTCTCATCAAATTTAATGGATACAAATGAATTAACTTGAGCATTAAAGAAAATAACCATTTTATAAATGCTTTTGCTTTAACATAAAAGTGGAGCAAATATTAAGTGGCAGAGTACATAGTAATCTTTTCCCCCTAAAGTTATGCCAGGATTAATACGAAGTTGTTCAAAGAAAGCAAATTTGCTTATCCAGGTCTTGTGTTACCAGTTCAGATCCTTGGTGAACACATTCTTTCTTAAAACATAAGAACTGGAAGTCTTATTTGCAGATTCTTATGTGAAATTTATGGTGATCAGACTTTGCTATGGAACATTAGCATTCTCTGTTCTTTTTGTATCAAATATGCTAAATTCAGTTTCAAGTGCACAAGAGCATTTTCTGTTGATTCAGTTCACATATATTTTTTTGTGCAAAGGCTTCTTCTGTCCAAGGGCAAACCTTACAGGAAATTTTCTGCCACACATTTCTTGTTCTTCAAACAAATCTGAGCAGAAAAATCATAATGTGGTGGAAAACAGACAAGAAACCACTGATAAGAGAATTTATTATTAATATTACAAAATAAAAGTTTTTAGCTCATATGTTAGCTGCCAAATCTTGCTCATGTGCTAAAGTAAAAGTAGAGTAAAAGTATGTATAAAAAGTAGTTAAATTTATCCTGTGCTGAGATATTCTTAGTCAGCTCCTTATTTATTTTCATTACCTTTAGGCAAAAATTGGTCTAATTAATCTCCATTTTTGTTTGAATCACCCTTGTGTGTAACAAAATGCAGCTGATGCTCTGTCATTGCTTC
Organism: Promerops cafer; assembly: GCA_013398275.1. Taxonomy (NCBI): domain Eukaryota; kingdom Metazoa; phylum Chordata; class Aves; order Passeriformes; family Nectariniidae; genus Promerops; species Promerops cafer. Next base: position 1,211,232 of record VZSE01007029.1, on the reverse strand, counting down.
TTTGCTCTCTGAGAAGTTTCTTTCCAGTATGAGACATAATTAGTATTATATCTACCTTTTTTCCTTAATTGTAGGGGGTCTATAAAAACAGTCACTCCACATGCTATGTGGCAAGGTTCTCTTTTAAGTTAGTGGTTTTCAGGTCCCAGAGGAAAACCTACTTCTGTGGAAATAATGGCTTCTGGTGTTAAGGTTCACTAAGAATGTTATCGTAGTTTAGCATTCCAAGTGGGCAGATTGCTAGCCAAGACACCTGTATTCCTCATATCTGCCTCCTGCTGAAATGATCAATGCCTCATTTGGAGTTGGAATGAAACTTCATATGGGGTTTCTAAAGAACTATAGAACTGTGCATGTTGTGCACAGCCCTATCAGTTGCCAAATAAATGAAGACTAGAAAGCAAAGTTTGCAAGCACACAAAAACCTATATTCTTTACCAAGTGAATACTGCTATCTTTCTTGTCCAAAAGTGTGCTTTTATTCCTGTTAGATTGACAAATACCATTTTTTTCTCAATCAGATTAGCAAATAAGTACTTCAATCCATATCCTGTGCATTGGCTAAATATTAACCACCTGTCTTATATCCACACCTCCCACATAAAATGCCGAAATAATTTCTATGTAGAGATATAAGATTATCAATTCACAGGATAAACCAGATGGTAAGTTTCTTTTAATTTTAAATAAATAGGAAAGTAATAGTTTGGTTCCCACCAATTCACTAGGCAGAACACACACACGGGATGTATTCATTGATTAATACATAATTGGAAACAGAGTGGAATATTACGTGAAAAGACATGAGGCATCTCAAGAAAATCATATGGAAATGAAGTTTTACATTTTGTTTAAATACTATTGAATATAAGGGATTTTCTTTCATGTTTACCTACTTGAGGATGGTATATTTTATTTCTAAATTTTTGTATACATAAACACTTATTGAAATGCCAGTACAAGTGTTAATATATTGTGGTTTAGTACCACATGGGGAGCAATTATTTGTACGAATGTATATCTGATTAAGAGGACTTTGCTTTAGTATAACTGGGTTTTTGCCTGAAATGCATAATTCACAGAGACTGAAATGTCCAAAATCTCATTGAAGAGGAATATACCATGTAAATTTATAATGGCCACACAAATCTTTTTATTGCAGTCTGAATAGATTCCTGCCAGCAGTGTGAGTTGGGATTTTTTCTGATCTGCTTGGTGGTATCAGATCATTTATCCACATCAGAAGAAATAAGTGACTTTGATTCAAACTTTTCTGTTCTGTTTCTACAGACACACAGCTCAGCTGGTGCCGCTTTTTTCTTTTGAAGTGACTTTCAAGAGGAAACCTAAAAGTTTAATGACTGCACTGTCCAAACTCGGTTAGGATTTAGACTGACTGGGTGAGACCCCACCTGGAGTACTGAGTCCAGCTCTGGGGTCCCCAGCTCAGGAAGAACATGGACTTGTTGAAGCAAGCCCAGAGGAGGCAACCAAGATGATCAGAGGGAAGGACCCCCTCTCCTATGAAGAAAAGACTGAGAGAACTGTGTGTATTCATCCTGGGGAAGACAAGGCTTTGGGGTGAACAAATTGCAGCCTTCCAGTACCTGAAGACAGCCTTCAAGGAAGGTTGAGAGAGACTACAAGAGCATGTAGTGACAGGACAAAAGCAAATGGCTTCAAACTGAAAGAGAGTAGGATTAGATTAGATATTAGGAAAAAAAATTCTTTAGTGAGTATGATGAGGCAGTGAACAGGCTGCCCAGAGAAGCTGAGGATGGCCCATCCCTGGAAGTGTTCGAGACCAGGCTGCATGGAAATCTGAGCAACCTGGTCTAGTGAAAGGCATCCCTCTCCCCAGGCCATTCTATGAGTCTATCATTGGTAATTACCTTTATGTTGTACCAGCAAAGATATATAATGGCACTTCCTGCAGTAAAAGGGGTCTGGATTCAATGATTCTTGACATCCTCTATTCTTTCAATGTTTATTCCAATAAACTACATAATTTCTTATAGCTAAGTGAAAACAGCCTGAGAAGAAGAGACCAGCTTCAGATCTCTCTGTTTCTATTAAGTGATTGTCCTGGTTCTGCCCAGAACAGGGTTAATTTTTTGCAGTATCCTGAGAGGTTATGGCCAGGACCTGATGGTTTTTCAGCACCACCTCTCTTGTCACTACTGGGTGTGGGGGAAACGGGCTCTCCCTTCCAAGGGCCAAAGGCTCCTTTCAGTCAAGAAAAAATGTTTGGGGGGGGGGAAACATTTGTTTATTGTTGCATGCTCCGCCATGAGCATTTTTGCATGTGAATAATTCTCTCCTTTAGTTATTAATATTGTGGCTGTCAGGTTGTATTCTAATTGCATTGCTGTTTCCAGTAAATTGTTCTTGTCTCAACCCATGATCTTTGCCTCTTGTGCTTCCAATTCCTGCCACAGCAAGAAGGGAAAGGGGAAGGGAAAAGGGGACTGAGTGAGAGCAGCGTGTGGTTTGGGACAGTCTTGGTGGGGGCGCTGAATTGGGGAGTACCAGTCCTAAATCACAACAGTGATCAATAGACTTGAGAAACACGTTCTCCCATTTCCTTGATCTATTAATTTTTCTGTTCTAATCAGAAGGAAACAGCTTCAGTAGAAGTGGTGCAGAGAAACCTGTCTCTACTTTTCCCCTAAGTCTATAAACTAGGATTTAGGGCACTTTTGGAAGGTGTGAGGAGCAGATTAGAAAGTCTCAGACACAGTTGGGAGTAAACCTTAGTCACCATAGTCTTCCAGCTCCTGCTTCCAACCTGTATTTAATGGTGTAGCAACTGCTCTTTCAGTCACTCGTGCCAAGGACTTTAGGTAAATCTTGCTTTGACAGGCAGAGTTCAGAGCGCTATCACCCATGAGAATCCCATTCAAAACTTGTGATTTGTGGATCCAGAAAAGTCCTTAATGCAAGGAATCTGTTGAGCAGCCAGCCCACACAGGACTGAAATGCTCCTGGGTATTTAAAAAACAGAATGTCAGTACTAAGGGAACTCAAATGAAACTTTTTTAAGTTCTTGGATTGTGCATGATCTTGCAAAATCTATGACGTCAACATAGCCCAAGTGATTTGGTCATCATGTTACAGGTTTTATTAAATGAAGCTGATGAACTAACTGAAAGGCTTTTTTTATGTTTCTTTATGACCATACTTCATGACTGCTTAAAGTAGTCATTTCTCCTTTTGAACCAGGACATAACCATAACACCATGAGGATATAATAGCATTTATCATCAACTTCTCATCAAAAGTAGTGATTTCCAGTTAAGTTTGACAGGGGAAAAATAGAATTAAAAATATTTATTCTTAATAATGCAAAAGCCATTGCTTATATCTCTGAATCTGTTTATACAAGCAAATCTATAAAAAAGTAACAATAATAAATTCTTGGAGGTTTAAAGCCTCTCACTCTTCTGTGAGTGACAGAAGAGTGCAAAAACCTCTCTGATGCTCAGAGGTTTTGCCACTTTTAGCAGTGCAATTACAAGATCGTAGACAGTGCTTGCAGCAGCAGAAGAGAGGAAATGCATGGTATTTATAACACATACATAACATTAGAGTGTTTAAAGGGATGCTAAAAAGAATAAAGGAAAGAAAGAAAAAAAAAAGACATTTTATCTTCTTGCTTTCTTGTGCTGTAGACAAACAACCAGTTTACTAATACGGAAACATAAATCTCCCTCAGAAGCAAATGACTGTTTTTGCTTTCCAATCAAATCCATATAAATATCAAACCTATTTTCTTAAACAGAACAACTTTGTGAAGGTTTTTTTTTCTTTGTAATACTTACTTATCCTATGGAAAGATTTCTTCTGTTTTACCAAGAGACTTTGATGCTGATATTATTTATCCTAGAAGACTGATATTTCACTGATGATCTGTTTATCTCTTAAAATGGCATCTCTGCTATCCTTTACATGAAATCACTATAAGAGTACATGTTTATTTATTTTAACTAGAAATATGCAGGAAATTCCACACAATTAAGGTAGTTTATTCTGTTCATTTATAAGTGTCTAAAGAGATGTTAGTATATAAGCAATGTACTAATGTAAACATTTTTTCAACATAGTTTTCAAATACATTGTGTTGCATAAAGGGGCAAAGATTTTATAGTAGTTTATATTCATCTTAGTGGCCAATGTGTTCCTGATGCTCCAACTGTTGTTCAATATCCCTCATGCTTTTCTTAGACATTCCTTTTTTGCCTTCATGTAAGGCCATTTTACAAGGTTATCAGTATTTCAACCCATGCTAGAGGAGGACTAAAATAGACCTTGGTTGCAAGGTGCTGGGGAGTTTCTGTATAATGTATGCATCATCTGGCAAAATTTGCCCTGGGATATACTTGTACTACACCATTTGTCTAAAGGGCAATTTCCATTCTAATGTTTTTTACTTTTAACTTTTTATAAAAACTTAGTTAAATATAAGCATTTCGTGAAGTAATGCCTGGAGGCTCCTGTCAGTCTTTATTGTGTCACCTTTTAAGCCTGAAATAATTTTCTGAGTTAAGACTTAGTGTTCTTTTTGATAAGCTTCACCTTCTGTTTTGAAACAGTCAGACTGAGAATAAATAGTTGCAGTTGATGAATTTTCAGATCTCTCACAATTTTATCATGCAAAATGACAAAGAATATTCAAATTCCTGCTTCTCTTATTTATTCATTACCTTTTCTACATTGATGAATGATTTAATTATGAAGTTTTAAAATATTTTCTGACCTATACCAAGAATATCGATCAATGATCGTATAAGTTCTTAACATACTTTCACATACTCTGTTTTCTACCTGAAATATTCTGTGATGAGATTTGTCAAATGATCCCTTTACTCTCATGTGTTATGGATTTTGGCATAACAAATTCATATTTACTTTTAGTCTTACTACTTAATTGATTTTAATTGTGATTTTTTGCTTGTTTTGCAACAATGTCTAACTTTTAAAAGATAAATAATATGCCACAGTTTTTATCCTGGGATTTACTCATGACACAAATAATATGTAAAACTCTAATTACTTGATCATATAGTAAAAAATAGAAATACAAAAAGAGTGTTCAAGGTTGACTCAGATGGGGCTTTAGGCATCCTGTTCTACTGAAAGGTGACGCTGCCCGTGGCAGGGGGTTTGGAACAAGATGATACTTAGGGTCCCTTCCAGTCCAAACCATTCTGTGATTCAGTGATACAGAGAATCCACCTAAGGAACAATTGTTTACAGTTTTTCTGGACAGAAAAGTCTACCAGCAGTATTGATAGCAAAGTCGAATTTGTGCTAAAGTCACATTCTTTCCCCCAGAAGAGATTTGTTCCTGAATGTCTTTTGCAATTAGGTAGCAAGTACAAATTTATAAAACATAAATCTCCTTCTGAGTTTCCTTCCCACAGACAGCTTTCAGTAATCATCACCTCTGCATTGTTTCCTCTTAAAATCCTCTAAGGGTTCCTCAGCTCTGCTGTCACAGAGATTACTATCTTTACAGATGTATTAAACATGCAGTAATCAAATTGACAGTGTAATCCGCATTTTTATGTGATTGGATGGCAGTGTTCAAGAGTACATCTTTTAGACAGAGAACAGTGATAAATCTCACATTTTCAATCTTGATATTTAGCCTGGGAAATTCACTCTGCTTCTTCTGTACCCAAGGGTACATTTTAAAACTTGGTTTGAGTTTTGAAGAAATCTTCTTAATCTCTTTGGGCTCCTCCTGTGAGTATTGCCATATGAGGCTTTTGGATTTCAAGGTTTTGCTTGATTTGTTTTGTTAACTATGTACAAAAAGTGAATAGTAATATATATTATCACTATTAAAAAAAAAAAAATCCTGCTTTACTCCTTTATTATTTGCAATGAGACAAATCTACCCAGGTTGTGAATATATCCTTGTCTACAACTTGTACATCAGCAAGATTTATTAGTGTCAGGGATGACTACAGTGTGCCCTAAACTTATATGTGTTAGGAACTTCTTCCTCACACACCTTGGTGATAATGGGTAGTATAGATGTCTTAATACAATAACTAAACTCCTCTATATCATGCTATGAAAATATTTGAAAGGTCAAACATTTGAATTTTGTAGGAAGATATACAAGATATACAACAAAAAACATGCCAAATTCTGCATCTGGAAAACAGTAATGTTGGGAACAAGTATAAGCTGGAAGAGGAGTGGATGGCAAGCAGCCCTGCAGAAAGGGATCTGTAGGTGCTGGTCAACAACAGGCTTAGTATGAATGAAAAGTGTGTCCCTGGCAGCTGAGAGAGCAAAATCACATCCCAGGATGCAACAAACAGCATCACCAGCTTATGAACAGATACGATTTTCCTGTTGAATTCAGTGTTAATGAAGCCTCACCTTGAATCCTGTGTGACATTCTGGACACCACAATTTAAGAAGGGTGTTAAGGTACCCAAATGTGTCCAGAGTAGGGCAAGAAAGCTGTTGAAAGGATCAGAAAGGATGTGTTATGAGAAGTGGCTGACAACTCTGCCTAGTCTTGAAAAAAGGAAGCTGAGGGGTGACTTGATTGTTCTCTCCAGTTTCCTGAATAGGGGAATTGGAGAGGGAGGTGCTGAGCATTTCTTCCTCGTATCCAGTGATAGGACACATGGGAATGGTTCAAAGTTGCATCAGGGCAGGTTTAGACTGGACATTAGGAAGCATTTCTCTACAAAGAGGTTGGTCAAACACTGGAACAGGCTTCCTGTAGAGGTGGAGGGCGCCCTAAGTCTGTCAATGTTTAAGGCATTTATACAATGACCTTAATAACATGCTTTAATTTTTGGTCAGTCCCACAAGTGGTCAGGCAGTTGGGCTGGAGGTTCCTTGAGGCCCTTTCAGGTGAACTATTCTGCTCTGTTCTATTCTAGTTGTAATTGGGCTTTTTTTTTTTTTCCCTCCCCTGAGGGCAGCCACTGGGTGGATAGGGAATAAATCCAGGCCTTATAGCCTTGAAGTTTAAGTTGGGTGAACTAAGGCTAGGCATGAAAGAACCAGAGAACATGTATATGTACCCAAAGGGGTAGAACCCCCTTCAGTTGAAGAACAGTTGAAAAAATAATCTAAAAATAACCGTAAACCTGGAAAAATAAGTATGTGTCTTAAGTAAGTCCACTCCATGCTTACATTGACTCTTCTAATGTCTATCTTCATTTGCTTTACATCAATGCAGATGTCCCTATATCATGCTCAGTTATGGCTAAGACCAATTACGTCTTTTGTAATGTATCTTTTTAATCATATTTTACACAAGTACTCTCATCTAAAATCATGTAAATATGAAACCTCACACAGACAGTGGTACAAAATGGGAATGATTTTTGTGCTGCTGACCTTGCTGCTTCCATTATGCATTCAAGAGTGCTCAGAAGTCTTATGAGTCTTCTAAGTGTAAATGTCACAATTGCTGGAGGCATTTTAAGTGAGTTAATCCTGTTGTAATATTCATAATGATTCCTGTAGTCATGTGGTTATTCAGAAAGGAGAAAGATACCAGAGCTGTGTAAATTGTAGCAGAACAGAGACACAACAGAGTAATGGGTCTCTTTCAAGCTTGGCAGGTGATACTACTGATGAGGCAATCATTTTGCTATACCTTTACCAATTTTCTGAACCTGTAACTTATCACAGTGGCCTTGATTTTCAGGTGTGTTTTTTGGTGTCTTAAGTCAGGTATCCCATTTCCAATTGTGACTGGTTCCTTATGGTTCAAAAGAAGGTGAACTACTACAATTTAAACAGCTTTGATCTCTCTTGCCTGTCTGAGCAACAACAATGTGAGTAGTCAAGAAAACTGAGCAGGAACAGCTGCACCAAAATAACTTGCAAAAAAGGGAGGTTTTTAAAAGCAGTGCAAACTCTTAAATGAAAGGAAATGCTTTCACCTGGAGATTTTGCTGCTTTCCATAAGCAATGACAATTAAATGAATGTAGAATAATATTAAGAAGACAAGTATTTAATTAAAAAGCTCTGTTAAGTTTTAGTTACCATTAACATTGATTTTTATAGACAGATGTAGCAGCACATAAGCTTTATGTGTTTAAGTTTAATATAGCTCAGACCGAGTGAAATCTCTAGGCTTTCAGTTCTGCAAACATTGTTATATGTCCTGATAGACTTTCTTTCTCAAAGGAATTCTTGGTATTCAAAACTTCAATGAGCAGTAATTTTTTTTTTTTTTTTTTTTTTCATTTGGATATTACTATACCAAGAAGATCCCCAAGGAGGCCGAAGTCTGCTCTTCCTGAAGCAAAGTAGCAATCTTGCTATGCACAATCCCCACAGCCCTAAGGATCTCTGCTACGGTACAAGCTGGCTGGTGCCAGGCTACTAAGTCAGTTATAAATAACAAACCCAGCCGTGCTCCATAAACCAGTCCCTGGGTTGACATACAGGGACTTCAACCAATCAGCTAAGCTGCAGACATCTCACTGGTCAGAGAACTGGGAGGTGTTAAGAGCAGACCAATGAGTGTTTTAGACAGGGATGTTTCCAGCCCCCTCTATAAAGCTGGGTTCTAACAGTAAAGCGCTCTGTTGTCGCATGGATCTGAGGGTGTGTTGTCCCTGTCTCCGACCACCGACCCCACGAAACACATGGCCCCCCACGTAATAGATCTCAATCTTCACCACTTCATGGTCACTGCAGCCCTGGCTGCCCTCGAGTTTCACAGTCGCCACCAGCCCCTCCTTGGTGGTGAAAACGTGGTCCAGCATAGCACCTCTTCTCATTGCTCTTCTCATTGTTCTATCTGAAGGAAGATGTCAGCAATACGTTCCAGGGTCCTCTTGGATTGCCTGTTCCCTGCTGTGCTGTCCCTCCAAAAAATATCAGGGTGGGTGAAGACCCCCATGAGGACAAGGTCTTGTGATCATGAGGCAGCTTCATCTGTAAAGGCCTCATGTTGTCAATTTCTGGTTGAGCAGCCTGTAAAAGACCCTGCTCACTATTCCCTGCCCTCAATTTAATCCTGACCAGCAAGCTCTCTATCAGGTTTTCGTCCATGCCCAGGAGGAGCTCCATTCTCTCCAGCTGGCCGTTGACATACAGGGCAGCATGGTTGCATCATCTGTCCTGCCTGTCCCAAAGAGCCAGTGGCCTTCCAGCAAAGCTGACTTACTGGCTGGAATGGCTGGAATTCCTTTGTGATGCTCTTCAGGGGCTCTCCTGCACACCTGCCATACCACTCCAGGCGCTGGCACTGGCATCAGACTGGTAGGAGTGGGATTGATTGAGTTTGCTCTCCCCTGGCAACTTAATTTTAAAGCCCTGTTGACAAGCTTGGCAAGCCTATGACTAAAGATGTCAGAGATAATAGTGGAAGATAATAATAGGAAGGTAGTAGTGACATGAATGAAGAAGATAACACTCTCACAAATAAGTAAAGAGTTCATGTTGCCAGGCTGTTAATATGACTTTACATATAGGTTACAGTACCTTTGGTCTGGAGTGCTGGCTGTCAGGCTTTTCAACCTGAAATTGTAAATTCTGTGCCTGGTGTGATTTTATCACAACACACTATTTTAACTAGGCCCACTGGACTCATGGAATTGGCTTGCTTTGAAGGCTGGGCATATCACAATATTTTACAGCATAAGAGTTAGGAAATGACAGCCCTCTCATTTAAACTCTTTTTTTTTTTTTTTTTTTTTTTTTTNTTTTTTTTTTTTTTTTTTTTTTTTTTTTTTTTTTTTTTGTATAGCAGACAAGCATTAGTAGCCTCTACAATTCATTCTTTTTCTCAGCTATACAATTTGCTAAGGGCCTTGAGGAATTATCTCTAAGCTCTTTCTAGTCAGTTTTCTGCAAACCAGTTACACCCTATTTAAGCTCCTGTTTCATCATTTTTTGCTAAAGTACCTTTTCTTAGACTCATTCATATGTATTTAATTGCTGATTTCTGCAAATGCTCCACAAAAAATTCCTCTCACCTTCTCCAAAGCTGTTAATTAGAGTTACCCCTTCCTACAATTTCTAAATTAATTGCAGCACCCTTGCTAATTGTCTCTGTGCCAGTGGTTACGTTTTGTTTCAGCAGCTGCTAGGTCTTTCTCAAATATCTAACAATTGTTAAAAATACATGAATCAAAGTATGTGTTTTCCCCAGTGTGGCAGTATTATTAACTGAATTCTTCCATGCTGATGTAACTCTATGTCAAGACAGCATATTAGCCTAGGGGAGCAGTTCTGCCTCTGAACTGTTCATCCATGGGAATATTTATGAATATGAACCTGAATTGAAACTTTCTAAGGTCAAAATATTTTTGCATCTCCCTTCAATTGCGATTCACTATGATGCTTTTCCCTAAGTACTATTTCTTACCATTTTTTCATTGCCTCAGCATTGTTTAGTAACAATTCCTTTTTGTTTTGTACTTTTTTTCTGTGCCTCCATTTTTGTGATATCATTAACAACTGTGCAATAAAAGTGCCATACAGAGACCAGAAGGAGTACACATCTGTTCTCTCTGTCTCTACAAGTGCTGAATTTTCCTGGATGCTTGTTTTCAGTATTTATTTGCTACTGCCTTTTCCTTTAAACTCAGCTCTTTCACTGAGATTTTATGATTGGCCACATTTTGTCTCTGGCACTCTGCTTTATCCAAAAGCCTGTATTTTCTTTCAAAAAATGTACTTGGTGACACTAAATGCCTTTATCTTTGTTTTCTTCACTAGCTCTGTGAATAGCTTACATCTTTTAAACCTGTCATCCTGATTACCACATTTTTTTGCCACATAACATCTGAGACAAAGTTGATCAATAGAATAATGGTAACTGCACTGCAGCCTGTGAGGAGGATTTGCAGCTTGGCCTCCATAAGGTTGTCATCATCAATAGCAAGGGAATGGTTGCACAGCTGATTTGCAGTAGTTCTCAATGTGTGTTAATTAAATCTGTAATATAGCCGCTAGGCAGCCAGATTTTCAACCCTCCTGGACAGTGCTCATGTAGCAGTTCAAAATATTGTAATTAAATCGAGATGTAATGACTAACACATATACAAATTTAATATTATTCAACATTCTGTTTTTAGTTATGCAAGCCATCTGAATGCCAAACTACTGTTACAAAATCCTTTCTTCTTCTCTTATTCTGTGTAGTTCTATTTGGCATTTGAAAATCATGTCTCAAAAGGCAGATCCCAAGATCTACTCCCGTATCAGGCATCCTAAAAAACAAATGACATTGGAGTTGGAATTTTCAGCATAGACCTTCAACAGTTGTAACTTATAAAGAAGAAGAAGAAGAAAAACCTAAAAAACCAACAAAAATGTTTCAAATAGTTTTAATGAAGAAACTACTGATTCAGAAATGGCTGTAAATATAATTTGCAATAGAATCATATGAGGAGATTTATATAATTGCATATTAATAAAAATCTTTAACCCCTTTAGCTACATTTAAACTGTTACTTACAAGTTTGCTTATGATTGCTTCTTTCTGATTGGAAATTTTTATTTTTTCAAATACTGATATGTGGCTAAGTCTATATCCAGACTTGTGTTTTATGACTGCTTTCCAAACCATAAACATGAATTACAAGGAACAGAAAACTCCAGAAGTAATTGAACCCAGTAAGTAGCAGCACTAAGAAACAGTGGTTGGATGGGATGTTTGAGACAGAGTTCAGGTTACCAGTAGCCTATCATCTGAAAAGCCTTTGCAAATTCTTTCTTAGTGAGTGTTGGGTGTGTTTGGGTGGAGGAAAATCCAGCTCAGGAATGGCTGAATCATGCATTTATTGTCCTGCTGTTGGATAGATGTAAAAGAGAAAAGCGGTGACATTTGGTTTTCCCTGCAGAAAATAGCAGTAGCAAAAGTGGGGCAAAGTACCTTGAGAGGAAAACAATAGATAAATCATTCATTTACAAGCAGATGCTGTTTGGCTGAAGCAAGTCTGGTGAAAGGATTCAAGGTAGAAGGTTTGCAACAGCTGGTCAAGAACTAAGATGAGCAGAAATAAAAGTAGGTCTCCTCACTTTGTTACAGGGTTCAGGCCTAAAAGGTGTGGCTATCATATCTTATGTGCCTGAGTGGAAACTTTCCATACTGTGACTGAGCACCCTCAGATTCCTATTCATTGCATTCATAAAGCATTTGTGTTGCTTTTCTACCAGAGAACAGGTCAGGAAACAGATATTGCATATATATTGCACTGTATAAATAAGGTCACCAATCAGAGCTTGACTGGCATTTTCTCTCCTGAATAGTTGAACTACTGCTGGCAATAATTTTTGAGGAAGAAAATATTCTAAATTTTTTTATTAAAAGTATTTGTTAGTCAATTGGAATAATGTAAAAACATCTAGATACCATAAAGAGGCTAAATTTCTGTATAATCTGATTGTCATTAGTAATTTGATTTGCTCTAGTTGTTCCGTAGATGTATGTGCTAAACTATTAAACATTATGCACATTGTTATAATGAGCTTATATGTATGCTTATAAAGAAGAGGGTCTTCATTTTTGGGCTAGTCATACAGACCAACTGGCAATTAAAACAGGTATTACATGGTACTTTAACTTGTACTATAATTAGGATAGTATTTATAGGACACTATTAACTCCACAGTTGCTAGATTTTATGGCTCATATTCTACCTTATAGTAATTACACTATTACAGGATAATTATATGAATTAATTTATTTGTGCACCACAAAACCAGACTTTCTTTTACTTTGGATTTACATAATGTACAAAATCTGAGATTATTAACTGTTTCAAACTATGCTGTTTATTGGAGTGGCTGAGATCTATCTCTTATTCTTGACCACAACAGGAAGATGTAGATACAGATAACCTATAGATATAGAGATTTGGACAAATTTATATAAATTCCTAAAATATGTCTGTCTTCTCAAAGGTATGTGAAGCACTAACCTTTAGAAATCCGAGCTGAGGACTCACATAGTGACTGAAATAATTTGAAAGCAAATTTTTTTTTTTTTTTCTGTTAAAGTATGATGAGTCTAATTACGTGTAAATTTGAAAGTGTTTTGCAAAATTTTTAAAAGGCAATCAAAAATTCACACCCCAAAAATTAAGAGTAATTTGCCTTTGTTTTCTCCCCAGATGTTTTATGTCTCCTCCCTCTTCATTGTGCTTGCACAGATGTTTGTTTCCCTGTGAAAGGTTGTTGAAATACAACTCAGAACAATTAAATTAGTGGTTTCTTCAGGTTAGTTTGCTTACTTCATTCTTTGGCACAGAAAAAAACAAAACAAAACAAAAAAAAAACCCCACCAAAAAACAAACCTGTGCATGTATAGCACAGGAATTGGATAGGGAAGATGGGGAAACACATGAATGGGGCAGAATACTAGGACTGGCCATTGCTTAACCTTCTAATTTTTGATGTAATTCATCTGCAGTTCTGACTACTCTGAGGAAGGTACATATCTCTGGCTTCTCATATTTCATTAATTCTGTTTCATATGTAAATCTTCCCTTCTACATTTTGAGCTTTGGGTTAGGAGGTCAGGCATGTGCATCCTCAGCTCCATCCACATCACCTAACTGCATTTACAGAGGAAATTGTGTGCCAGGGTGCAGCCCTTCAGTCCTGAGAATGTTCTGAATGGGTGAGGTGAAGTCTATGACATTTGAGAACTGAGGATTTGTACCACAGACTTTTTCCCATCCCTTCAGACTATTTAAATCCAAATTTAAGGAATAATTTGCTGTTTCTGAAAATAGTCAAATCAATAAATTGGAAAACTTAAGGAAAGGAAATGTCTGTGAAGTTTTTTACTTCTTGATAATCACATGGATGCTCCCCTGGGAAAGCAGTGACCAAAAGTTATTGCTGTTTGTGAGTTCTTCAAGGATCTGTGTAGAATTAGTTAGTGCTCAGGCCTGTTCCCAGTGGGCATCCTTAATTATCACTACTGCTGTCTGCTTGTATATTTTCATCAAAAATGTGAAAATCCAAGTAAAAATTTAGAAAGGAGTGAGATTTTGAACTAAAATTTCATGGCGAAGCCTCATACTGCTTTTAAACAGAATTTTTTTTAGAGTAAACCACAAAGGCAGTGACTTTTCTCTTGACTCTTAGGTCACGAAGAGACAACTTTTCCCCATTTCTCTGAAGCAGAATGGTTTATCTCTTCAAAACTGATCTGAGGGAGCATGTCAAGGGCTGAGAGTGTAATTGAGATTCCAAGCTCACTCAAACTTCTACCTTTGGGGACAGGAGTGTGATTTTCTTTCCTTCTTTCCTCCCTACACTCCAGTTGCTACAGAAACTTATACTCACCTTTTCTTCTGCTAATGAATTTTCTAGTCCATTCTGAACACTACTTTTGCTTTCAAAGTGCACTTGTCTCTTGATTTCTCTCAGTGCTCATGGTCCTTTCAGCTTCTCAGATTCCATTTTTATTTTGAGGGAATTTGGCCTTTCCAGTAGCTGATGATGCAAACTGTCTCTATGGCCTTCAAAATATTATACAGCATCATCATTTTATCTTAGTTCTTTGTAATGACAATAAATCTGAATATTCTAGCCTCTTTTCAAGTAGTAGTTATAGCCTCCAAAATAATTCATCAGCCTTTTCTTATGTACAATTTCTAGGTATTTGGTCTTCTTTCTTTAACAAAGTGTCTAGATTTATGTACAATACTTCAGGTAACGTCTCAGAAGTTTTGTGTATACAGTGTCATTGTCTAAAATGACTTCTTTAGATGTGTTTGTCTCATCTATTTTTGCTGCAGTCTTTTCTAGTATTCTGTTTTCCCTTTTTTTTTTTTTTTTTTTAAATTGCTTCCAAATTTGGATCTGATGGCTTTACAAATTACAACATCAATCCTGCCACCACTGGCAAATCCCAAAATGATACAAGCCAGGCACTTCCCATTCCTGACAGACTTATTTATCAGTGCAGATGAGCTCTGCTTTGCATTGACAAGAGACTTGCTTTCTGTGTGCACTGTGTTAGTGCTGTGTGGTGTTTTCTAATGTCCAGTGTCCTGGGCTGATGTCTGTGGAAACTCACTACTGCAGCTAAAAAAAATACCATAGTGTTTATGGTAAAAATTATATTCCAACAAGATTTGTTAGCTCTCCATCAAATGTTCTTTTTTTTTCTAGCCAATATGTTAAAATTTTTCAGTAGATCTGATTGTTCTTAAGACAGGCAGAAGGGAGAACCTTCTCAAGCTTATATGGCTGTGTAAGGGATGCGGAGAATTGCATCTCACCACTGTTTTTCCTTTGCATGTTGTTAGATTGTTTAAGAGAACTGCAGCTGCACGGTATCATAGAGGATAATCACACCTCTAAATTAAAATTTAATATTTTGCTGTCAAGATTTTAGGAGGCAAGAAGCTTTTAACACCAGATCAACCTCGAGGAGCAGAAGTTGTCAACAAAGAAGGCCACCAAAAATCAAGACAATGTTTTTAAACACAATTACATTCCTAAGACGCTTAACAGGACCTTGTGTTCTAAATCACAGAAGAGGTTACTCAAAATTTATCTTCTTTTCCCAGAGAAATACTTTGGTCTCCATTGCCTTGTTTTGCATGGACCATGGGTGTGACATTGCCCCACACTTTCCCCTTTTTCTTACTGCACTTCAAAATAGATCCTTAATTATAAAAACATCCCTTTTTTCTTTAAATTTTATCTTCAGATGTATAGCACAGTCTTAGGTTAAGATATTATATTTGAATGTGTAAACTTGGGTATTTCATCTTATTAATATAAACTATGTACCAAAACTTCCTAGTTTGAAAGCTGACTCGTTGAAATAATTCTTTATAACCTAAGCTTTCAGGTTTGTTGCAGTTTTGTATCCACTGACAGTATCCCTGGTACCCATCTGAATTTTGTGTTCCCTGAATGTACCAGCTGATTCTCAAGGGACTTCTCAAAGTTAATTCAAATGACAGTGATAAAAAAAATAAATTCTTAGAGAGTATTGATTATTAACTACCTTATTTCAGGCTCTCAGATGAGCTGTTATTTATGCCTATAGATGTGTCCTCTGTGCAACCACTTCAAAGAAGTTAAATATAATATATGCAAATATCTGCATTCTACTCAACTTCAAATACCTCAAATATGATGGCACTATTGATGCACTGAATGAGTATGTTTCTCTGGACAAGATGCAATAAAGCTGAAACTCCTTTATTTCTACAAGTTGGAGATGATTTTTTTTTCCTTCAGTGAATACTGAATATTTTTGCTTAAATAATGGAATGCCATATTTTGCTTAAGGATTTTTTATTTGATGTATTTTTGTTCATTTCATATGTAATATATGCATTCAATTTTGACTTGAGTGGGATTGATGCAATATTCCGGGCTACAAGTGTTGAAAATCTTGTGTTGAAAAACTTGTGTTAAAATGCTGTTATAAAAGACCTTGGCAAAAATTTGATTATTGCCAGAAGGCTAAGTTTTATGATAATATTTTATATGTCTAGGAGTGTGGTTTGGCTTGACTGATTAACTCTGTCAAACTCCAGCTTTGAAATTGTCTTATGTTAGGAAAAAAAAGCTTAGCGAGTTCTGTAGCTGAAAGCTGATGAACCAAATTAAAAATAAAAATCTTTCAATTACAACGCCCTTAGTTAATATACATTGGAAATATATAAGGGACTAACTATTTTCTCTTGGTAAAAGAATAAATTAAATAAACCAGAACTTTTCATTTAATAAAATTAAATTGAACATAGAGACATACAGAGAAAGATAGTTACAAGGTGGAATGACTGAGACCTAGGATCTAGAGCCATATATCTTTGGATAATTCAAGATGCAATGCTATCACATTATCTGTGAGTAGTGGTTATTGCCAATAATACGTATATGGCCACTGTCTACTTAAATTTAAAAGGAATATAATGAATGTCTTGCATTTCACCTTAAAAAAAGAGGAAAAAAACCTGTATTACACTAACAATAGATTGCAAGAGTGCTGAGAGGGATTTGGTTTTCAGTAAATGTTTAGTCAATAGTAAACTGATCGTTTGCAATATTTATTGTGAGACATATGTAATAGATGCCAAAGAGACCTGCAAATTTCTTTTATTAGTTTATTCTGCAGGCAAATCTGGCAGGTACCTTGGAGATGTATCATTTTACTCCTTCCTAATTGGTGTTTTTCATTCATCACATTATACAGCTGTGCAGTTGTGTCCCTATTGACGCCAGGAAACTGATTAAACCAGCTGGTTTATGGTTCCTACTGGCTGTAGCTGAGTATATTCTGTTCTGTAACATATGGCACCTCAGGGCAGTGTGTTTGCATGGAGCTTGGGAAGCAGGGCTGAGTTCATGCATATATTTGTCCTCCCTTCTAAACTGACTGGCTGTGAAACCCTTGTTTAAGGCTCTTATTTACAGTGATTTTCTGCATTGTTTGCTAAAGTTATTTAGCATCCTGTTGATAGTTCTTTGCTGACATCCTTTGACTTACACTTCAGCTAAAGTAAGCCAGTGGCCAATCTCATGCATGTTCTTTTCTCCTTGCATTTTATATTTTTGCCATGAGAAAGATTATTAGAGCCCAGATGTATTTCTGGTCTGTGGTCCCTTCCTGTTTCTTAATGAAATAGGTAAAAAAATAATATTTTAGTGTTTCTTTTCCTTAGTGTGACAGAAAGCTTATGCTCATGTCTTGGACTTTCTCCCTCAATCCATTCTTTTTGGCTTTCTGTTCTAAACAGGATTCTACAACACTGTCTTCTCTATCATGACATTCATTAGAATTCTGTGATTTTTGTCGCATTTGATTTCCTTTAGTTTGTATATTAATGACTTGATACCTTGCTACTTGATATCTTAGAAGTCTATTGCAATATTTAGTGCAGACAATATTCTTATTCATCCAGAGTATATATCTCATCATTTTAAGAACATCCAGGTTGTTTTAGTTATTTTTTGCTTCTACATTTATACTCTCAGATTTGGAATAATCCTTGGCTATTTTGTCTTTCATACGTCAAAGAAATTGTATCTCATTTTGTTACTACAAGTAGCAGCATATGACTCATGTATTTCATTGTCTCTTGCATTATGACTAGCAGATTAAATAATATTTTCTTTTTTTTCTGTAGTACATATTTTATTATACAGTCATGCTTGTCCTTTGGGTTCTTTTGCCCTACAGCTAATTCCTAGAATGACAGATTTTACAGCCTAGATATATATATATATGGGTACAGTTAAGAATAATCATATGGGATCCTTCATTTGTGGTTTCTCTAAGGGTTCTTGTCTTACTGATTTACCTTCTCTAAACTATAAAGCTATTACCTTATTTCCTCTTCTCTTCAACAATCCCTTTTACAGGACAATATATTCTTCAACATTTGTCTGTATTGATTTTTATTTCCCCATTATATTTCAGTTAAAAATTTTTACACTCCACTGTTATTCATTAGTTTGG
Organism: Promerops cafer; assembly: GCA_013398275.1. NCBI lineage: Eukaryota > Metazoa > Chordata > Aves > Passeriformes > Nectariniidae > Promerops > Promerops cafer. Next base: position 1,192,792 of record VZSE01007029.1, on the reverse strand, counting down.
TTTTTAACAATTCCTTAGCACTGTCATGATCACTTTATCAGACTGGATGGAATTGCTTTTGTCTGGGAATGCAAACTTAGGTCTCAGCTGCAGGCTTAAATATCCATCAGCTGGAAAATTCGTACAAGCAACAAAACTCCACTGGGTGTTCCTCAGAGAATTCTCTTTTACTTGATCAAAAATTAAGTTTACATCATTTATTGAATTTGGAAAACTAATTTTTTGGCTCTTGAATATGTTTTGATAGCAGACATAAATATGCAGAGGCCCAAAATACCTGTGCCACTTTCTATCTCAGTAACACTGCTATCCTTCCTCCCAGAGAACAGAAAATTTGTCTGTTGAACTGGCAAAAGCTGTTGAATTTTCCTCTTGGAAATCCTAACAGGCTAACAGTAGTTCCCTTCCCCAAAATATTTCCCTTTGTATCCAAACATTTACTGGTATTTAGATCCTTGTTTTGTGTAGTTTAGGTGATGTGTGAGTTTTCTTCCCTAAGAAGGACATATATGTTTTTAGAAATATTTTGCTATTAGGCATTTCTCTGATCTGAGGAGGTCAGTGAAATGTTTGTTTAAAATATTTCGTTTTTATAGAATGAATTGGTTCACTGTTACTGATGTTACTGAAAGACAAAGTCACTGCTATCTAACGAGGCTGAAAAAATTTAATCTCAGTGATTCAATAGGAGTTAATAGTTGCCCTTTCTTCACACTTTATATCTTTGTACTGAAAATAGATCTTATGCTGTTCACCAGCAAAGAAGATGAAATGGCTTTCCTTAAAGCAAGAGAAGATATGAGATATTATCAGATGTCTGTTAGCTTTTCTACTAGCCTCATTTTGTGTTGTAGCAATAGGATGGGAGTACTTTCCAAGAGAGAACAATAATTGTTAATAATGGTTCACAATTCTGCAGGCTGACTGTCCATTTCTTTGAACAAAACGTTTGAAATTTTTTTCACTAATGACTGAGTCATTCTTAGTACCTTGCAGGTAAAACTGTTATTTGATTCATGTAACTAAGAATAGTTACAGAACAGAATTAGCCTTTAGGAGTTGTTCCAGTGCTATTACTCATTCAGATGGTCATGCTGACTTCAAAGGGGCTACAGCTGCCTCTGCATTATTCAGCAAGGTCTGCAAGACTGAGCCTTTAAACTTTTGCTGCCATACACTCAAGAGGTTTTTAAAAGATGTTTTAATTGTAAGGTTGAACAGAAATGTCTGTATTAGACATTTGATTCCAAAATATCTTTATAGGGTAGACAAAAATGAAACATAGTAGCTGTAATCTCTCCCTTTTACTGGCAGGAAAATAGTGGCTTGCCCAGAGCAGGACGGGTGACCAACTTTGGAGGAATAATTGAAACAAAATTACTTCTTCACATTTCTATATTCTTTTTGGTCTTAGATTTTAACGTATATGTATTATTTAAAGACCAATTTAAGCTTTTCACAATGAATTCAGTTAGTAGTATCACTCACTACTTCTATCTTCTCTTTCATTTTTCTTTTTAGTCACAGGTTTTCATTCTGAGAGGAAATTAATTTCTATTGTGGCTATAAATTAATCACTTAAATGGTGAATTCCTTAGAACTTTTTTTCTGTGATGAATTTTCCTGAAATTGGGCAGATAAAAATATGCATTTCAGTCAGGACTATTTCTCTTTAGAGAATCTGATATAAAATAGATTTTTGCATCACTCTATTTGGAATATTCTTTCTCATTCTTGTTCTGTAGAAAATAATTTTTCATTGAATTCTGTTTGCTGCATGAATATTGGCGATCATTAATTAATAAAATAATATTTTTTATTATGCTTGTAAACTTTTATTGTCAGCAGCTTATCAATATGTTGAAGGCATTCTGAATTTTATTTTATTCATCTAAGTAAATGAGCTTGTTAAGTATTTTTTGGTTGTTCTGGGGGATATAGACAGAGGTGTAAATACTGCCTTGTCACACAGCTTTTCATAAAATACCTGTGTGTTTGCAGTGTAATACTCGCATGTGTTCAACAGCATCTGATTTTTACCCTGATCCATTGGGAGTTTTGCTTCCATCAACTTTGGATGGGGCAAAAGAAGCATTTCTGCCAAGTAGAGTCATGGCACCATCATCTGTGATCAAAGCAGCTGTGCTCTCTTTCCAGCCAAACAGCAGATAACTTTCAGTGAATCCTAGTTCTTTCCAACTTCTAATTGACTGAATAAATTCACACTGTGAAAGCATCACTAGTGATATTGGCAACCAAAGACTTTATGCAGCCACATATGTTTTTCTCTCTAACATGAGACAGAAGAAATATTTTCTAACATTTTCTTTCCTCTGTACCTGTGACCTAGTGGCAGTATAAAATGCTTTCTTTTTTTATGGATGTACTTAATAGAACTTTATGCAATTTAAATAATTTTTTATTATTATATTCTGTAAATAACATGTTATTATATTGCATAAAGGGTAAGAACAAGAAAGTTCTATTTTCCACTTCTTTTGGAGAACATTTGGGTCAAATTCTACCTGATGTAAGAGTGTAGCACAGCTCTGACAAATAACCTCTTATGCTTATACCATTGAGTGGCTCTTTTCATAATATATCACAGTCTTATATTACACTACTTGTAGTGATATTTGGTACCAAATTGATCAAATGTCAGTTCCTCCCTTAAAAGCTTTAGACAGTACAACTTCAGCATTAGAGAAAGTGCTTTTTGTTCAATCCCATCTGTACCTGTTGGAGCATTCAGAAAGAGAGCTAACTAAATGACAGTTTTTTAGCTGAAGTGGACTCACAAAGTTGTGCAAATTGAATGTTTGCTTCTAGCAGATAGCCTCTCATTGCTCTGTATTCTCTGATTTTTTTGTGCAGGGTAATCCAAAAGCAGAGAATTTCTACTATATCTCATCCACACCTGCATTCTAGGTTAAAATGGATTTGATGTGGTAGAATAAATTTTGAGTTTGAAAAAAAATTTGTATTTTATCTTAGAGCCATTGGAAGTTTAGCTAGATCTGTTCAAAGATTTTGTGTTTAGTAAATGGTGAGTTATCTCTATACTGGCATAGTTCATAGCCCATTCTGAAGCAATGTTTCTGTGTTATGTGTGCTCTTTTTGTACCCCCTTGAATAAATGCGTGATTACACCAAGAATACATTGAAAAAGGAAATTCTGTTTACCTTATGAAGATTGTAAGGAACTATATGTTGTCCCGTGATCCAGAAACTGAGGAGAGTTAGAATAGCAGGTCATACATCATAGCAAAAGTTACCATGCTACAGATACTGGAAAAGCTTTTAATCAAGTGAAAATAATTCATAACAAATACTTTCTTTTCCTGCTTAGGGAAATTTCCAACACATTTGAAACTGCACTAAATACAGTATGAGCAACATCTCAATGAGAAAAATTGTCAGAAGGATTACTACTGATAATAAAATCATTTATTATTAATAAACAAATTAGTGTTGAGGGGATAAAAAGAGCTTTTAAAAACAAATGAGGAGGTTATAAGAATGTATCTGAAGAGGAAACAAAATTTTCAAATAAACAGGTTGTCATCTCTGAAATAAGTGTTAATTCTTCAAATTAGTTAGCTGATGCTCATATCTATTACTCAGTCTGAAACCACAGCACACTTCATTATATTTCCTAATATTGCGATCTGTTCAGTTAGTTTTTCTTCTGTTATGTAACAGACAACCTAGTCATTGTCAATACAAATAATTTAATTTGAATTTTCTTGATAAGAACAATGTTAGCAGACTTTTATCAGTGTTTATTGAGAAAATATGGAAATGGATTATTTATTAAAAAACATTTGTACTGGTCACTCAATTTTCTAACAGTAAATTTCCATGTTTCTCTTAGAGTGATTGTCTACATAAGTGTTTCATTTGCACAAAAGTTTCAGATTATTTATGTTTATTGATCCTGTGGAATGGAATAATCATCAGCAAGGTTTGGATTCATCTTGTGTAATATGAGCTTTCTGCAGTGTGCTTCCATGCAATCAAACCCTGTCATCCTAGATTCCCTTTTTAGTTGATGAATAGAGTCAGGGCCCTTTATGGAATGCTGTGACATATTCCCAGCATCTTTGGTAAAATGAGATTCGTCTCATCATCCTAAGTTCCTCTGTCACCATTTACTAAAGATTCACTGTTTATAGAGCAAACTGATAAAGATGTAATCACCTGCTGTGTGAATATCCACATGTGATGGGAAGTATTCCACCAAAAAAAAAGAGTAACTTTGTCACTGTCTTTCTCAGTCAGGGGGCAGTCCCTTTTCTGAGGGTGCTCAATGGTTTTTCTTTAGAGAGCTGCATGTAGCCTAGTGACCCTGACAAGCAAACAGGCTGTGAAATGTCACCTAGTGATGGAGAGCTTTTGTGTTGTAAAATAGTTGGGACACTTGAAAAATTGTCTGGTCACAGTGTTTTGTGTTGCCACATTACATTTGTCACAGACATTAGCTGATACATACAGAAGTGCCAAACCTAAAAGGAACTGTAGTGGTTTAGGTTCGCCAATTTGAGATTTCTCGGCCAACGCACCAATTAATGTGGTGGGTTTAGTGCTGGCCAGTCACTGGGGTACTCACTAGAATTTACTCATTTCCTGCTATGAGATAGGGTTGGAAGAAAGGCAAAGCAGGCTCAAAACTTTAAAAGGGTATAAAGAAAAGTTTATTAACAGTAACTAAAAGAAAGAGTAATAAAAATCAACACAAAATCTTCAGAAGCTTCTCCTTCCCCTACAACCTTTTCTTTCCCTCTGACAATGTAAAGAAACAAAATCTAAAATTTTCAGTCAGTTTACCACCTCTGGAATAGTCTTTCTTCAGTTCACTTAGGGAGAGAAGTCCCTCTTGCTTGTTATGGAGACTTCTCTACAAGAAAACAGTTCTCTTGTGGCTCTCAATTTCCACGAATAGCAGCCGCCCGGGGAAATCTGCAGTTGTGGAATCCCTCCCATCTTTCACAACTATTCCCACAGCTGTGTTTATGGGCCATGTCAATTTATGGGATTATCAGTCTAAAGATGAGCTGTTGGAGAGCAAAGGTTCTCTTCATCTGTCTTTAAGATCACCTTCATCTCTGAGAACAGAGGTCTTCTTCTTCTCTCTCTGGGGCCACAGAATCTTCATCACTCTTTCTCTCTCTCTCTGTTCAAACTTCTCATAGAATCACATGGAGGCCTTTGTTGAGCAAGTCACCTCCCCATACTTCCTTCATGCGTTACAGGGAAAAAAAGTGTGATGTATCAATTACATCTTTTCTCCATAGCTTCACAAGAGGATTTCAGTCCCAAGATCAAGGCATCTCCTCATCCCTCCCATCTGGGACTTGACTTCTTCTTCACTGACCTCAGTGTCTTCATGTTGCTCCTCTACATGCTGGCATTTTTGTTCTTTTCTCTCACTCAAGGGGGGTTGAAGCACTGAAAGAGTTAACATCTCGCCCGGGGCCTGCAGATGGTCACGTGTCCCCTCGGTGCTTGCGGCCGGAGCTGCGGCCGGAGCTGTGGTCGGAGCTGTGGCCAGGCTGGGGGGCTCATCAGGCAGCACGCCAGGAGCCGATGGCTTCTCCTCTCCTTGCTTGGGGGTTGCAGGCAAATCTCAATGGTGGTAGAATCTTGGCTGAGCCAGCCGGGGCCCAGGGCTACTCCTGGGGCCCAGCGGACTCGGCTTGCAGCGGGGCAGGGCTTAGTAGCAGTATGATGTTAGGAGCCGCGGCCCGGCCTGGCCCAGTCTCTCCCCTCCTCTCCCGTCCCCCTACCCGGCAGCTGATGGCAGGGGCGGCCCAGCTCCACCCCGGGGGCCGCCAGCCCAGCCTGGCCCGGCCAAGATGGCGGCCAGGCTGGCCGTGTTACCTCTTTGCCGGACGGAAGGGAAAGAGCCTGTTCCCAGGTTTCTTTCACCTTTAATGTGTTTTTTCACAGAGGCGTGCACAGCTTTCTCAGTGGCTTCAATTGTCAATTCTCAAAGCTAATTACTGATTTTTTTTTTTGTCAGACACAGAGAAAACTGCTAGCAGCTTCCCTTTGCATTACTTCCATAAAGGCCTCCCATGCAAAACCACCACAGAACCTAATCTTCATCCTCCACACCTACACTATATTCTTCTAAATAGGCAAAGAAAGGGTACATCTTCTCCTTCTGTCACATTCCCCAGTCATTCATCTAAGTCATCAGAGGAAAAAAAAGCAGTTAATATCTTACAAAAAAAAAAAAGACTAGGAGCTGATCTTGTCTAAAAACCCCAGCTACCTGAAAGTAAAATGTCTGTTCTAAGATACTTAACTAAGCTCTGTCCATGATCATACTAATCTTAGAAAGCTATCTAAAAGATGGATAAATCCTCCTGTAAACATTCTTCTCTTTCTACAAATGAGAAAATATGAATTACATGTTTAACTTGTATGGAGTGAAAGGCAGGAAGATATATTCCAGCAAGGGACTATTGTTCTAGGATTCATCAGATATGAGATGCAAACTGCAAGAGAATGGTCCATCCTGAAACTCAGGAAAACAAGTGAACTATGCAAAAACTGTCTTAGCTAAATGGGTGAACAGTGGAGTTCTAGTACAAAGAAAAATCCATGGAAACAGGAACAGGCAACAAAGGAAGAATTTAGAAACCATATCTGAGTGTGAGAAAGTATTGCTGGGAAAGCCAGAGCTCATGCAGAGTTGTCATTTGCAGCTTGAGTTTCATCAAGGGCATGATCTTCTATTACTACATTAATAGACAAATGCTTAACAAGTAAAATACGAGCCTGGTGCTGAATGGGACAAGTGATATAGTGAAGATGGACACTGCCTAATATCTGACTGAATATAAGGTAAATTTTCTTCTGTGAGGACAGTTAAGCAATGGAAGGTGTTGAATAGAAAGATTTTGCAGGCCTCCTCCTTGAAAATTTTTATGACCAAATCAAAAGCCCTGATTAGGCTTTGAGCAGGAAGTTGGAGTTAAGACCTGTTGAAATGCCTATCAACCTGGATGACCCTGAGATTCTATAATTGTTTTTTTTATAGGAAAGAAATTTTCATAATCTCTCCTTGGTGAATAGCTCTCTAAGGTGTTCAATAAGATGCAAAAGATACTAGAAAGAAAATGGTAAATATGAGTGAAGACCAGTCTCTGCTATTACTCCCAGTAGTAAACATTCATGCCTCTGAGGAATAGATAGGATGCCATCTTTGGCTGTCTCATTTTAAATGTCTGTCAAAAAAGCTCAATTTTGACCTCAACATCAAGATTTTGTTCAATTCCCAAGTGGGCTCTTCCTAACTTGTTAACCTTCCAATACAGTTCAGAAATCCTTTCCATTCAGTTGGCTGTTTTTTGCCCCAAACACAGAGATCTTTCATAACTGATCTGCTCCTCTCGGGCAAACCTTCACAGATGTCTAAATAGATGAAGGGTTACAGGGGAAGGGATGCAGCACTGGAGAGAAATTTAGTGATGAGCTGATGCCCTAGTGAAATTTGAAGCAGGTGAGAAAGACAGAAGTAACCTCTGTTATACTTAGTCGTGAGATAACTTTAGAAAACTAGAAACAAATAGGAATAAGGCAAAGTGCCTTATCTGACACACACTGCACCAGCAGAACAAAGATAAATATGTACCAATGTTTATCTTTGAAACCAGCACCAAGATATAACAAGTACTCATTTTAATAATGTATCTTTTCTACCTGTTTTATTGTTTTTAAAAGTAGGGTAAGTCTATTTCATTCCAATTTCCCAAATTATCAATAGATGGTAATCAGTGAGATTATGAGTCTGAAAATTTACACATTTATAGGAAAAGTGATGGTGATTAACATGGAGGGCCTTCTTTTATTGATTACATACTGCTGTTCTTTAACAATGAAAGTAAATAATATAGACAGCATTTTAAAGTGAATGCATGGCAAAAGTAAGTGAGGGCTGACAGGGATTTGAGTTAAAAGCATATCTAACCAGAAGTCAGACAGCATTTAAAAGGATAGCTTGATTTTCAGATGTACAGACCTTCAGCAACTCTGTTGGAAGCCAATGAAAGCTGCCTGCACTTTCCACCCTTCAGATCAGGCAGTATGTATTTAAAAGATTGGAAAACCTCTAAGAAGTTTAGTTTACCTACTTCTTAACATCTATATAGTGGATTAACATGATCTTAATATCATACTGTCTACGGACTTCACAGTCATCAATTGCATTTATTAATCTTTATTGCACTCCTGGGAAGTATGAATGTACTATTATCCCTCCATTGAAGAGAGTGAACTGGGGTACACAGAGATTGAATTTCACCATTACAGTAAAACTCGGTGGTGAAGCAAGGAACTGAACCTATGTTATACAAATTTGAGACTACCATTTTCTCCGGTGTTACTTTCCCAAGTGATCAATTATTTCCTTTAATTTCTTCTGAGTATTTGAAACTGCAAATGTGTTTAGAAATGAAAACATATCAGAATATTACGGCAATATTTCTTTACTTTCAGATCTTGAGGATGGATCTCAGCAACTCAGTCTTTCACTATGGATCTTGGGTCTTCTATTACAGTAAGCTTGATTTATGTCCTGATAAATTTTTTTTTTAGTTAGTTCATCTTAGTTATTTTTATTTCTTGGTTCATATGCCACTCTCATTTGATAAACTCGCATGTGGTTTAAACTTACTCCATTGATATTTCTCTGTTCAAAGGTAGGCAGAGATTGGCAAAGTTAAGATTTAAGACATAAATTTGGAGTCTACAATTGTCTGTTAATCTGGATTGTGGACTAAGAGTGCCTTACTAAATGAAAAACCCAAAACTCTCAAGACACACAGATCTTTTCACTTACAGCTTTATTCTTTATCTCTTTTTCTTTTTTTTGTAGATGTTATTGACAGCAAGTACTGTGGGTATAGTACAACATTATAACTAATTGAGATCTAATTTCATATTTCCCATGCTTTTGCTTTTTCTGTGTTCTCATACTTCACTTCTTACTGTGTGTCACTGAAAATAGAATGCAAAACATTTCCTGAAACTTTGGGTGTTTCATTGAGAAGCAGAAGGTAAGGGAGAATAGCAGTACCTCAAAATTAGTTCAGCGTCATTCTATATTTGTTCAGTTCCCTGTCTTTAAGCAATTTTGACTTTCACATAATTACACCTACACATTGGAATGAAACTTCCTGGCCTTGCTTTATACTCTGCCCACTTTATTCTGTTCTTTCATTACAACATACTGTCCCTTTCCTTTATATTCTTTGATGTTCCATTCAGTTTTGTTACGAATCCTGCTTCCTCTTCCCCTGAGCCATGTGCTTTATTTACTTTATGGGACTCAGAAGGAGCAGTGTAGCAATTGATTGGTAGTCAGTCAATAGTTCAGCATTTGGTAGGGAACTGCTGAGCACCAAATCATTGATTTCCTCCCCACTGATGCCTTCACAGCTGGTTACTTTTTAATGTGTCATTACAGCTAAAGGGAGATAGAAACTGGAACCTAAATATATCTATATGTATATTACATATAGATAAAATATCATATATTTATGTATTTACCAACTTTCCATTCCAAGGAAAAAGTAGATAAAAATTTGTTTTGGCAGTATGATCACAGTCAAGCAGACAGAACACAAATCACAGGGAGGAAGTACATCAGATAATGAAATCCATTAACTTTAATATTGAAAAATGTTGTGAATTATTTGCAGAACTGCTGTTCAGCAAATGCCAAGTAACTTAAATAATGAACCTGAATCAATTCTATTGATTCTGCTATAGTTTAATTATTTTTTTAGGTTTAGAATAGGAAGAATTCAAGCAAGTTTTCACTTGCATGATTATTGTTGATATAGTCTGCATGATACAACCTACCTTGATCCTAAGATCATAATTTTATGAGAGTAATTTCTTTCAGAAGTTTAAAATCTTCAGTTTAGCCTCAGATTTCACAAAAAGAAAAAAAANTTAAGTTTAGCCTAAAATTTCAAAAAAAAAAAAAAAAAAAAAAAAGAAAAGAAAAGAAAAAAAAAGAAGTCAGTAACTAGTGTCCTGAACTACTGAACAATCTGGCTTTGGCTAGCTGGCTGCATAAGAGAATGAGGTAGTATGAAATGCAGAATCCGACACTTTCCCTTGTTGAACTTCATACATTTTGTGATTGCCCAGTGCTCTGATTTCTTGGGGTCTCTCTGCCTCGGAGAGACTCAAAAGCTCCCAGTTTTGTATAGTCTCCAAATTTGCTGAGTATCCCTTCCAGTCCTGTATCCAGGTTATTTATGAAGATTCTAAAGAGCACAGGGCTGAGTATGAACCCCATTAGTGACAGGTGACCAGTCTGGTGTCACCCCATTCACTGTCATCCTTTGTGCCTGACCCATTGCAACCTGACCTAGTGGAAGGTATCCCTGCAGTGGCAGGGGAATTGGAGCTTGTTGAGCCTTAAGGTCTCTTCCAACACAAACCATTCTGTCATTCTATGTTTATATATTGAAAAGCTGTAAAAAACTAAACCATGATTTTTAAGTAATAAAAGATGCACCATCTCTTACATACAGAGCTTTCTTTTTTCTTAACTTTTTTTTTTTTTTTTTAAGTTTTTTTTCCTAATTCTACTCTCCTTCATGTGTTTTTGGCTTGTGTACCCATTTAGTCCTATGAAACGGTATTGTAATTGCCAGTAACATGGTGCAGACTTTTCAACATATATGCAGGGCTTCAAAACAAAAGGCTTGTTAAGTTTGTCTGGTCTGAACTAGACCTACCTGCACCTCTGCTTTATTTTGTTTAGCTGTGACAGTTGTTTTTCAAAAAGACTAGTTGGCAATGTCTTCGTGATTTCAGTTTTATTTTGCTCTGTGGCGTTACTATAATGGCACCATAATTATAGACTCATAGGCTCATAGAATCATAGAATGGTAGAATGGGTTGGGTTGGAAGGGACCTTAAAAATTATCAACTTCCATAATGATTTAGTATAAATAAAGCAACCCTGGTATGATAACAGAGGCATTGAGAAGTGGAGATCCAGGAGGTTACTTAGAAAATTACAGGAATGTAGGAATGGTGGGAAAAGGAGCACAGGCCTAACACTGGTAACCCCACGGCTATAATCTGTGCACCAATGGTCAATTAAAGAAATTGAGACCTGGAGCTAGACAAAGCTAGCTTTGGGAGTAAGAAAGAAAACAAAGAAATAATCTCCAACACTCTCAAAAGACAATATTAAATTCTGTTGTTACATGGGAGTGCAGACCAGCGAGAAACAGACAGAGATATAAAAGCATGCTAACAAAATGACCATGGGAGGATCTAGATGTAAAGGGAGGAAATCATCAACTTCATCACCATATTGTTCCCAGCATAAGACCACAGATGTTGACACCCTGTTATGATACATCCCATCACCATTGCCAGAAGAAAATTATTTCTATACCTAGAGGAGCACTGGGTGGGTAGAAAAAATTAGAGAGAGGTAGAAAACTTGTGTGCGTGTAACAATTTAAATTGTATTATTACTGCTATTGAACTTCTGTATAGAAGCAGTCTTTCTTTTTTGTGATAATTGTACTGCAACTAATAAAGATGTTTTGATTAGATAAGATTTCAATTATGCTAACAATAGATTCTTGTCCTAATGTATATGTTTCCTCTTTTTCCATAAAAAAAAGATTTTGAGAATAGAGTTTTAATTTCAAGATGGTTAACGCTGTCAAAGCTCCTTTTAAAGTTCACTGAGGCAAAACTAAAATGACTGAGGCTAGAGTTTACGCCAAATCTTTCTGCCTGTCCAAATAAATCCATTATATCATTGGCATGCTAAAAATATCTAACAGTGATTACAAACATTTCTAAGAATCTGCAGACAAGTTTATTTTATTGCCATAGTCTACCATACTTGTATACACACACAGACCTATCTACCTATAAATGTTTGTTCATGTATCTTTCATTTCTCTTTGTATCACTCTAAAATTGTTTTGAAATGTTTTTTTTGAAGGGCATATTTTCCAAACTTTTTATTATTTTGTTTGGTTTACATAATTGATTTGAATAATTTAATTGATTAATCTAATTGATTTGGCTTAAGTCTCTTCAAAGTGTCTGTATTTTTTTATGTGTCTATCCAAATTCAGATACAGGCAGTTGATGCCTTATTAATACTGAATAAGTCAGTATTTATGACTTTATAGGCTGCATTCTTGTTTAAATATGTAGTGTACCATATTTTCTGGAATAATAGTGTTAATAATAAGCTTCATGTCTCTTTTCATTGATCTTAAGAACTACAATTTTGCATAAATAAATTTTTTCTTACTCTGTTCTTATAAATGCTAAGAGGTTTTTCAGTAATAATAAATATTACTTTTTCTCTACTAGAGTGTTTATTACATGTTTTTTTTTTTTTTTCTGGACTTTTAAAATATATTACTTTTGCCTTTTTATAATGAATTTTCTTTTTTCTATTTTTCCAATATAGGGTTTGAAGGTAGCTCCACAGGTGTAGAAGACATTAAATCACAGATCAATGAGATGTTCAGTCAGAGCTGCATTGCTAATAGCTTAATAATAGTTCTTCTTTTTGAGTGTGCTAATAGATTTCTTTCTGGCACATGCTAAGTTCCAAAAAAATATTTTAAAAGTCAGGCTGTTGATTTACAGGATAGGAGACTGGCTTTTAGACTTTCAGTGTCTTTCAGATTCACAACCCAATTATTAATTAAAGCTCAAAGATTTTTGGCTGGGTTTTCATTGTAACTGCTGTCAGAAAAGGAGTCCTTGGTGAAGAGTAACAAAGACATACTACCTTGGACTTAATTACTGTATAATGAGATTTTTGTTAGTTTTGATAATGGATTAACACTTTGTTTATAAATGGCCATTTACTATCCTTGAACAGCTCTGCTGATGTTATAAAAAAATTAAACATTCTCACACTTTTAAGACATTATAAAAGCTACCCAATCTTGAATGCTGAACAGAGGTGATACCAGTGGCAAAGTAGGGAGAACGTGCTCACGAGAAGTCAATGAACACTGGACAACAGTGATGTCCTGTTCTTACAGCATTTGTCCATGAGTAATCCAGGCAGAAATAAAATGAGACATAGATGGCTGAATTTAAAGAAGCTGTAAACCACACACTGAAGTGTGGGAAATGAAAGTAAAAAGTCACGGAACCTTCTGATGACATATGTCCTTAAAAATATCCTAGATTGCAATGTTTTCTTGAAGGACACTTGTGATTATTAATGAAAAATATTTTTAAAGAAATGAGATGATTAAACATAGCATGAAAGGAAGTAAGAGTTGATGGATCAATTGATATTAAATTTAATTGGTATGAAATTATATACATATACAGAAATCACAAAAACAATTATAAAGATTGTTGAAACAAAAGTAATAAAGGGCATATTTAGATTAGAACCTGAAGCTAATCTTGAGGCTTGTGGCTAAGGTGTCTTGGAAACGCCTTTGCAGGTTGGAAGAGATGAAAACTAATTCAGTGACAAATAAGTGAGATGTAAATTGTTTGGTAGGTAAGGATGTAATAAAAATATGAAAAAGTAATTAATTCTTACAAATGGGAACATAATGCTTTGGTGTTTTGTTGGTGGGGATTTTTTGGAGGGAGGTGTGGTTTTTGGTGGCTTTCCTTTCCTTTCCTTTCCTTTCCTTTCCTTTCCTTTCCTTTCCTTTCCTTTCCTTTCCTTTCCTTTCCTTTCCTTTCCTTTCCTTTCCTTTCCTTTCCATTCCATTCCATTCCATTCCATTCCATTCCATTCTTGACAAGCACCACCATCTTCTGACACAGTCTCTCTCTCTCTCTTATATTGTTTATTGGAACTAACAGAGAAACTTTTAGAAGAAAAAGGACATTCAGTCCTTGATGAATACTAGTTTAAAAATCAGTCTTGTGTTATCAATACTTTCAGAGATTTGTTTTTTTCCAGGATTTTTTTTTCATGTCTGATTCAGGTAAAAGATTAAAACAAGGTCTTCACACGTTGTAGTTTTAAACCCAGGATATTGAATAATGAAGTTCCAGAATAGCCAATGTCACTGTTAGGAAGTAGCAGAAACGAAACAGAAATACTGTAATTTGGAATGTACAGAGCACTGACAGGAGCTTTTCAAGGCCAGAGGCAAAACACTGTGCAAAACTGAACCTTGATTCTGATTTTTCTGTACTTCAGACAAATGCTCAAGGGAATGCTCTGGGCCATTCTGAGCATTTTTCAATTTGTTTGGGGCATATTTCATTATTGCTAAAAGTATAGTTTTACGTTTACAAAGACATAAGTTTCAACACGTGAACAGATATTTTAAAATGGTGTTCTCATCTATTTCAGCCTGTTGCAAAATGTAGCATTCAGACTGTATATCCTCAAATATAATTCTACAACAGCTAAAAGTCATTCATATTCATCTCACTAAAGATGACATAGGTTTTGTACATTAATTCACTGACTGCTCTTCTTGTTAAAAGACATCCTGGGTATCAAGATGAAAACAATTACCAGAAGACATAGAACACTTTTAGCCTCACTAGGTGATAAGCAGACTCTTCCTTCAAGTATGCCATATAAAAGAGTTTATTTTTCTTTGCTCTAAGTTAAAATGTTCTCACAGATAGTTTTTTTTTAATATAAAATTAAACTTATATTTCTTAAAATACATTAGAGAGTAACAGAATATAAGCATTTTATTCATATAATCTAGGAAAGTCATTCCCCTTTCATTTCTAGTGCCCAAGGTTCAGCTTTAATTAGCTCTACACATGCAGAAGGACATCAGGGTTGCTCTCGTAATAGCTATACATTTAAATACATATATTGAGTAATAAAAATTCTAGATGGAAACTGGTAGTTTTATTCATTGTCAAGGCCAAGAACTCCAGCTGCATGAAAGCAGAACTTTTGCATTTATTCTGCAAGTAATATAACTGTCTGTGTTCAAACTGAACCATAAGAAAAGAATTCAGGAAATACTGATTTCTATATAATAAATGTGGAGATTACAAGAAACAAAATCTTTCAAAGAATTAATTTTCTATGTCTGCTCTACACTGTAGTTGTTCATGGTACAGAGGTGTAACCTACCTTCCATCTCTAGATAGAAAGTTTGTGTTTTCTCTTTATGAAGGTGCTTTGTCCTTGCCTACTGTCACTTATCTGAGGTAGATACTGTACACAAAGTTATGTTTACCAAGGAACAACAAAGAATGTACAGGGAGATTTATTTTCTGAGGTATATGTCTTTCAGTTTTAGGTTGAAGACAGAAGATAACCTCAGAAGTTTTGAATAATTTAGTCCTATCTTACCATTGCATTATGAGATAAAAAACCAAGTATAAAATGCTACTATTAAAAGTATTTATGCGAGATATGAGTTTAGGCACCTAAGACTGAGATTATATTTACAACAACTTGCATTAACTTGACAAATAAACCAGTAATAATAGTTATTATAGATGGCAACAAAATCGTTCAGGGATGCTTTTGAAAGTTGCTGTTGTTCCCAAAAGTCTCCTGGAAGTAAACACTGTTTTTTGTAATTCCATATTAAACTTTAGATATATTGTGTATCTGAACAAAACAAGCGTTCGTGTGCAAGGGGATCATTTATCACAGGCCAAGATTTTCTCAGAAAACACTGTCAGTCTGTTTTCATGCCTCAGAGTGGCTGCCTAATCTCTACAGTTCTCTCTTATTTAATAGAAGTTAAAATTAGTTGTGATGTCCATCTCTTAAAGTATAGTGAAAAATAGGAAAACAATTTTTTAAGAAAAACTAACATCATAACTTACATTAGCATTTAATAGCATTGCATAGAAGAGAGTAAATTTTTTACAGAAATCCAACTGGATATGACAACCAGATGAAATGATTGTTATAAACAATATAAAAAACCCTGATAATCAATTTTATATAGATATACATGTACATATATATATGTATTTATACATGTACACACACACACACACACACACACACATCATTTTATAAGCACATTAATCAGAAATCCTTTACTCATTATGGTTTTTGTAGGAACCTCTATGGAAAATTAAAATATCTGTGCAAAATTGTTGAGATCATCAAAACCAGTATTTGTTTTACTTTTTATTTCTATACACAGCGACTAGATATTGGGAAGAATTTTTAAAATACAAATTATTACATTTTTTGCAAAAGATAAATATAAAATTATTGATTGTAAGAATGCCTTACTGCTGCCAGAAGGCCTTGTGACAGCTGTAGCATGCTGTTTGTATTTTCATTATTCTAGGTCTATTCTGTATATACATCTGAAGAGACGTGACAGAAGGGGAAAAGCAGGTTTGGAATTCTGTAAGCTGAAAGCCAGTACTGGCTCAGCAACAAGTAGGAAACATTAATTCAGGAAAAATGATCATTGATATACTTACCTTGGAATTTGGAAAGAGGGGAAGCTTCTTTCCAGATGTATGTTTTATAAGCCATGGCTGGTTTTCTTCCACTGATACACCTTGGTTTTCTTGTTCCTCTCATACCTTTCTGTAAGTGGAGGTGATGCATGGAAGAGATTTGGGCTGTAATTTTAAATGGAAGTTCAACAATCAAGAAATTAATTATAATTCATATGAGGTTTTCTTCCCTTAAAATTTCTGGAGGGAAAGATACTTATGTCCTTTCTTGTTTTCTAGGAATTTCTTTCATTTTTCATGGCTAAGGAATCTGTAATTTAAATTTGTGTATTAGAACCCTGACTTTTTTGTTCAGCCTTCACCGTTTTAATAGCAAGGTCTGATCAGCACATAAACTTCTGGTAATAATATTTTAATATATAATAATAATAATATCATGTTAATAATATTCTGATAATAATAATTCTGATAATAATATTATAATATATAATAACTTCTGGTAATAATATTCAAATTATATCATCTCAGCAGCACAGGGCAAATTTTAAAAGGAATTAAGCCCAAAATTTTTTGGTGTCATGAAGAAAATCTTAATNCAGTCTGTTTTCATGCCTCAGAGTGGCTGCCTAATCTCTACAGTTCTCTCTTATTTAATAGAAGTTAAAATTAGTTGTGATGTCCATCTCTTAAAGTATAGTGAAAAATAGGAAAACAATTTTTTAAGAAAAACTAACATCATAACTTACATTAGCATTTAATAGCATTGCATAGAAGAGAGTAAATTTTTTACAGAAATCCAACTGGATATGACAACCAGATGAAATGATTGTTATAAACAATATAAAAAACCCTGATAATCAATTTTATATAGATATACATGTACATATATATATGTATTTATACATGTACACACACACACACACACACACACACATCATTTTATAAGCACATTAATCAGAAATCCTTTACTCATTATGGTTTTTGTAGGAACCTCTATGGAAAATTAAAATATCTGTGCAAAATTGTTGAGATCATCAAAACCAGTATTTGTTTTACTTTTTATTTCTATACACAGCGACTAGATATTGGGAAGAATTTTTAAAATACAAATTATTACATTTTTTGCAAAAGATAAATATAAAATTATTGATTGTAAGAATGCCTTACTGCTGCCAGAAGGCCTTGTGACAGCTGTAGCATGCTGTTTGTATTTTCATTATTCTAGGTCTATTCTGTATATACATCTGAAGAGACGTGACAGAAGGGGAAAAGCAGGTTTGGAATTCTGTAAGCTGAAAGCCAGTACTGGCTCAGCAACAAGTAGGAAACATTAATTCAGGAAAAATGATCATTGATATACTTACCTTGGAATCTGGAAAGAGGGGAAGTTTCTTTCCAGATGTATGTTTTATAAGCCATGGCTGGTTTTCTTCCACTGATACACCTTGGTTTTCTTGTTCCTCTCATACCTTTCTGTAAGTGGAGGTGATGCATGGAAGAGATTTGGGCTGTAATTTTAAATGGAAGTTCAACAATCAAGAAATTAATTATAATTCATATGAGGTTTTCTTCCCTTAAAATTTCTGGAGGGAAAGATACTTATGTCCTTTCTTGTTTTCTAGGAATTTCTTTCATTTTTCATGGCTAAGGAATCTGTAATTTAAATTTGTGTATTAGAACCCTGACTTTTTTGTTCAGCCTTCACCGTTTTAATAGCAAGGTCTGATCAGCACATAAACTTCTGGTAATAATATTTTAATNAAAGGTTATAGACAGAACTTTTCCAAGTAATGTTTTGCTGCTTAAAATATATGTATAAAAACATTGCAAACCCTCACCCAAATATTTTTTATTTTTCAATAATTAGAAAATATTCCAAGCAAAGGTTTAAATTTTTCTTCAAAACTCTTATTCTTTGTAAAGTAGAACAGCCCATACTTAGAACAAACTTTAAGATCGAATATATGCCAACTTTGTTGTTTATAAAGTGAAATATGAAATTGCTGAAATAAGAAACCTTCACAAAATTAAAAAATGAACAAAGCTGTAAATGTTTTCAGTATTTTTAATTACATCCTGTGCCAAATTACATGGAAATCAACAAATGAGAAAAATAATAATAATGAAATCTGAAACTGTGTAGTTCTTACGAGAGATGAGCACTGAAACAGCAGCCATTAGCAGAGCAGAATTTCCAGGTCCTGAGGATCCTCTGTGTCTTGTGCTCATACTTGCTTGCAAGTGATTTTTGCCCCTGCAGGAAATACTGGATTATGATCTTTGTGTCTTAAACAAAATGTCAGCGTGATGCACTAATTTTGTTATATATATGGATTCATTTTCTTTATAACAGAATATTTAGTTTCTTGGTAGAACATAAAGATAATAGTGAAATAACAACCTGACTTCTTGAGGTGGTAGAAGAAATGTGCTAGAAACATACAAAATATATGGCTAAAAAAAAGCAAAGAGAACTGAAAATAGCCTTAAAGTTGTAGATCGAGTGATGACATAATACCCTGCAAACAAATGCAAAAAAAACTACTCATAATGCTCAATGAGAAGCCATGAATGGAAATGGTATATAAGATTAGATTAATCTTTTCAGACTTGAAATCCACATAAGAGGAATGTTAACAGGAAGCTTACTGTTGTGAAATAGAATATTACTAATTCATTCAATTTACTAAAGGGAGACTTCTATGTTCAACTTCAAAAATGTAGTTTCTTATTGTAGCGGAGGAAAAAAAATAATACTTGAGATTACTTTTTTCAAAATTTCAGTAGTCTCCCTGAAGAAAATGAGACTCAGATGACATGAGTCTGGATGTGTTAGTTCTTCAAATTCTAACCTATTTGTGAAGCTGCTTAATTCCATAATTATTTTAATTTTGTTTTCTAAAGCTCCCCAGTCACCTGCGTTGCAGCATTAACCATTAAATTGCAGTGTACAGTATATAAAAGTCCACTGCTGGTGCCCACAATTGGACTTAGGTGCTTAATGGCCTAAAACCATGCTATTAAAGTCTCTCAGACTTTGAAAGAGGAAAACTTCAAAAAAATGGTTGTTAGAAGTAGGAATTGGCCCAAGCCACAGCTTTATTTGGGATGACACGAAAAACTGAGCACTTCAGATGATTGTATCATGGTGCTGGGAATGGTCCCTGACATTTTTTAATTTACTAGAATAGATGTAGCTTAAATTTATGCTTCTAGGTAGAATCCTAATAGCACCAATGTGCTCAGTGTGAGAAAGTTGATACTACCTGTGGAGCAGCAGTTCTCAGAGCACAGATATCATTTAAAACTCATTAAAACACAGAAATAGCTAATTGGTGAGGGATTTAACCTAAATTTGGGGAAATAGAGTTTCCAACACTAATTCACCTGGGCTGAGATTAGAGTTTATATTTCCTAGCAGTATGGCTTTATCTGTGTATTACTTTAGGCTTAGGAACTGTGAGCATCTCTTTTTTCAATAGAAATATGTTTTCAATATAATATGTTCTGCATGGTTAGGATCCTTGTGCATTCCAGTTCACATAGGAATGCATTCCTATGTGTGTACAGTCCAGCACACATAGGAATGTGTGCTTCTTTTTTTGAGTTCGGCTGAGACTGTATTACTCTATACTGTTAGAATACATTAAAAAAAAAAGGACTGGAAAAGCTTAATAAATTATATCTCACTGGTCAAGGGTGAAGTAGAGGATGAATAATGGCCACTGATGTGAGGGGGAGCAGAATGCAAGACACCCAGCTCTAACAGGGAGAGGTGCTACTCGTAATGGTGGAAGCACCCGCAAGTCCCCCCATGTTTCGACTAACTCAAGTTCAAGTGTTCTAAACTAGAACAATTCAAAGATTAGAATCCTCAAATGAAAGAAAATATCTAATTTCCCCTCAGGAAATGTGATTTACATTTGTTCTTTCAATGGCAGCTTCCACTGTCCAGTTTAGGTGTCTTCTCACTTTGTGAGATACTGAACTTTCCATATACATCATACACAGAGTTGTGATTAAGATTTATGATGATGATTCATCTCTTTTGGACCTCGACAGTCTTTTTTTGAGCCAAATGACCTAGAAAAGACAACAACTTTTATTACTAGAGCTATAAAGCAAAAATTAGGTGAATCATCCATTAAAGTTGTTTATTTCTCTACAAGAAAGAAAAAAACTTTTTAAACTTATGATCCTAATATGGCAAAAATTAGAAAGTGTCAGTATGAAAAACATTGTTCAAATACTCTACAAATTCCAGAACCAAACACATTTTAGAAGCTTATTAAAGTCAAACTTTAATTTATTTATGCACTTTATGTTTGCACACAGCAAGTGAAAATGGGCCCTGCTTCATCACTCTGACTTCTCAGTGCTAAGACCATACAAAAAAAATAAAAAAGTCTTTTCTATTTTTAAATTTCTTACTGTTGCTTTAATAAATGTGCAAAAAATATGACCAGCATCCTCAAGAGCTATTAAGACTTTTTTTTTGTTTCCTGACAAATTAACCTCAAAGGCAGAATTGTAATTATTTACCTAATGAGGTAACTTTCTTCAGTACAACAGCTCACGGACAAGGCTGGAGTACCTAGATTTTGAGTAAGATTAATTCTCCTTGCTTTTAATTCAGGGTAGTCCGGTTATATCTGCTGGAGTTGTATGAAAAAGAGCTGGATATGCTTACAATGGCTGTGGAGAGAGCTTACAACTATTAACAGACTAGCTCATGCTGTTAGAAAGTTGTCAATTTTTCAGAAATACAGACACTCTTAAAAGAATAAATTATTAAAATGAGAACAGTTCACCCTTTAAAGCCTACAGATATGCAAATGCAATTAGCAGATGCATATTCCATATTACTTTAAAT
The DNA here is from genome assembly GCA_013398275.1 of Promerops cafer. Classification (NCBI taxonomy): domain Eukaryota; kingdom Metazoa; phylum Chordata; class Aves; order Passeriformes; family Nectariniidae; genus Promerops; species Promerops cafer. Next base: position 1,171,512 of record VZSE01007029.1, on the reverse strand, counting down.
ACCCTTTATTTGACATCCACATGAATTGTCCATTGTACTGAATATGAGCTCTCCAGGTCTACAGATAGTTGGGCTTTTGTTGGTCATGTACACCTGTGGTCTGAAAAACCAAAACATCAGTCAGACTGACTGATCGGCTAAATAAACTCAATACAGTTTATAGAGCCTGAGAACAGTGAAAGAATGGGTGTTATGATGTGCAAATAAAGACAATATCAACTTCATTATATGAAACCAAATGTAATAGCTGGTTTTCCTTTGATTTTTTTTAAATTTTTTGTCAGAAATCATATTTTAAATGCTGATGATTTTCATTTTCTAAAAATTAATATTGGGCATAAAAATATACTCTGGTATATTTATGTGTGTTTCAAATTTGCTAATCAAATTACAAATGTAAGTGATTTTGAAGAGAGTTTTACTTGCCACATTTCATAATAATCTGATTTTGTTTACATGCTTTACTAAGTAGGTGTTAAACGTCATTTTAAAACTTGGGTATTTAATTAGCTTTGTCTTTATGCCAATAAATGACTGAAGACCATCTTTTCATGGTTTTGCTGTGAACTAAACTCCTTTCAGGTAAATTTTTGTAGTCAAAACCATTTCAGTATATTTAAAGTTATTCATATTTTCTAAGAGTTTCTAAAATGCCATCCAGAACTTAATGAAGTACAGACATGAAATGAAAATAAAAGTATTTTATGCAATTATGTAACCAATAAAAAGTAAACTAAAATATGTGGTTAGTGTGATGTGAAGATCAAAGATATTCTGAAGCAATCCACGTATTAGTGCAATCCCTACAACATAACTGAAAATGTAACTGATGTAAATATTTGTTAGGTCTACTGCTAGGTAAAATACTATTTTGTTTTTCATAACATGTAGTTCAATGATTCCAGCAGAAATTTTAAACTGAAAACATTGTCAAAAGTTATATTGTTCTGTGAACATATAAGTGTGGAAAATTCCTTTATTGTGTTGAAGTACCTGAGGCATAAAACCTGCTACTCTGAACCACCTGTGAGGTAGAAGCCTACACCTGCACAAAATAGACGATGTGAGTATCCCTTTCACTGTGTTGTAAAAATCTTTTAGCTTTGCAGTCAAATACCAATATGGATACTAAGTTTAAATAAGCATGTAAAATATCACACTAAATTTTCAAAGACTTTATGACAATGTGTGTTTTCAGAATATCACCATGTAAGAAAAGGACTGATCTTAGAATGGGCCTTATTTTCAGATAATGTGACGTATTCAGCCTCTGCAAATGAAGTTCCTCTACAGGATTATCAAAATTAGCACCCAGATAATTATGCTTTTATACAATGACTAATTTTTAAAAAGAAAAAAGGGAGGAATATTCAATTCCTTGGAACTCACATCAAATATGTAAAAAAACTGTTCTAAAAAGAATGAGGTAAATGCAACATAACATTGACTGTGATAATGCTAATATTTAGTACTACTAAATGTAATTGTATACTGCAAATAATGGCACTGTATTTCAAGATAATTTTAATTTAAATCATAAACAACTGAGAGAGTAGTTTTGTGCAGAAAATCTATTTGGAAAAATGTCTTTTATCAGAAGACATCATATTGGCAAACGTGTGGAGCCACTAGCTATGAAAAACAAGGTGAACAAAAAGATAGGAATGTAAACACACCAATTAATTAATTTGAAGTTATACTTGATTAACTATTATATGTTTTCTTGCTGTGTCTAAAAACACACAAAGAGGTATGAAAAACATATTTTTAAATATATATATGTTTACATGCACACATATCCTATATATGCATAACTTGTTATATGAAGTGCTGACCCCTAAGAAGTAGTGTGTTTTCAGCAGATAAAAATGAGCTAGATTCCAAGTGCATTATCTCAGTGTTTGCAGGTATTCCCAGTAGAAAGAAGAGGAAGGTTTAGATAACAACAGAAGCTGATAAACTTATCTAATAGAAGTCTCTTTTAAGGCTGACTGCTTAATATATCCAGTTCCTTTTCAAAGTCTTTTTTTTTACTATTATATTTATTATATTTGCAACATTTAAGATTGCAATATTACCCTTAAAATATAGTCTGTAGAAAAGCTTGCTTTGTTGGTTTCTTGTGGTGTGTTTGTTAGTTTGTTTTCTTGTTTTGAAGTATCGAATTTGGTGTAAATGAGCTGAAATGTATTTCCTCTCATTGTAGCCAAGGACACATAGATGAGTATCTGCTGTCAGGTTTAGCTTTCATATTATCCAAATTCTGTACTGCATTAGTACATAACTCTGAACTTCATATAAGTGTTAGCAAGTTCTCCTCACAGTTTAGTTAGTCAAAACAATCCTTTCCAGCCCAAGAACCAAGGACACCATTGCAGCTTTGGGCTCAGAAAGTACAAACAACAGCGAATTGAGGAGAGCACTCTGGGAGGATGGGACTTCATAACCTGAAGCTGTAATTGGACAATTAACCCCAATATGTAAATGGACCAAAACTTATAAATGTGAAAACGTGTGATCTGTTGTCCATCTTAGGTGTGGCCTCAGCCGGGCTCCTCTACTGCCCAAGGTGTATCCTTTGAAGGCCTTTTAATAAATACCTACTTTATTCCTTTAACACTGTCTAGCCTCTGTTCTAGGTAGGCTCTCAAGGCATCACCACCTTCATGTGTTTTCTTTGTCCTCTTACACGCAGCTGTTTGTTCTTCCTGATTATCCTGATAATCCCTTTTTCTTCCTCTTTCAGTGCAGGTACATTGGTTTTGATAGTAAATTATGAAGAATGTACAGCAATTCAGATGAGTCAGCACCTTCCACAGTTGCATTACTACTTTCAAACTGGAGGTATCTTTTATAATGTGTGTGTCCTGTGAAATTATTCGTCTTGCCTTTCTTACTGTGCTATCATTCTGGAAATGACATCATACTATGCCTTATAGTCAATTAGAGGTCTTTCTCCTGTTCAGATAAAGATAGGGAGGCATGTACAAAAAATAATTCAACATAGGATTTCTTCCTATCTTTTGATACAATTTCTGCCATTTTAAATTTAAAATGTATTTGGCTACTTCTGTTAAAGCTATGATAGTGGGTTTTATTTTGGCTAAATTTAGATGTCTGGATGTAACTTGTGGGGCAATTTATCTCACCTGTTGTTGATCCTGTCTGTCTTATTTCTAAAGGTGTATCTCATTGCTTGCATAGGTAATGTTTCATGATATTAGATACAGCACTTATTATATGTAGTCAGATGACTTCACTATAAAATAACTTTTTCAAAAGAAACCTAAGTCATTATTATTTTCATGACACCTGTGGTAAGCCAACCTTATAGCTTTAAATAAAACATTTTATGACTTCTGTAAGGTTCAGAAGTACTGGGAGGCATGAAGCACAGTTCCCTAACATATGATCCAGCTGACAAGTATTCACATCACAGAGCAATGATGAATTACACAAATGTGGTATCATACATCAAGAAGTAATATTATTATCTTTGAATGAATAATTTCCACAGGTTGTGTATTTTGTGTCCTGAAGCATTTTGCTTCCATGGAAGAACACTACATAATATGATCTATCCACCTCAGGATGGCAAACCACGTTAAAACATGTTGCATTTTATGGTGTAGACATGTCATTATATCAGGCACAATTTCAATGACAAATTCCAAAGTTAGAATTAAGAACATAAATCGGAGTTAGATCCAGTGAAGAGTTAAGCATTTCCAGAAGGTTTTTCATTCTGTCCAAATGTATATGTCTAAGATAGGTGTGATGAATTGCCATCTGTCTCTAGTCAGAGCAGATGACTAGTTCAAAGTATGTGCCAGACTGTTACATAAACAAAGACACATTAAAACCGTTTCAGGACAAGTTTAAGCTTTTGGTATCAAAATTCTCCATACATCTAAGCTTCAGCTTCTAGAGATGTTGAGACGAGATTCAGTTTCATGGCACTTAACATTATCCAAATCTTCAAGCTAGCAACCTTTTCCTTATTTCAACTGATGGGCTTGTGATGGTGGTGGAGGTGGAGGGAAAATGTTATGGGAAAGGCACTGAAAGGCTCATTTGGGATGTTGTACATAACTGCTATTGAAGCTCTGGAACACTTATTTGCTTGGTATCCTCCCTAAATAGTCATCTCATTTCAATAGGCAGCTCTTTGGAAATCAGACTAAGCTTTCTTTCTGTTTCAAGTAGTTATGTGGCCTGGTAAAATGGATATAAAATAGTATAATTGCACCATTTTGCTACCAAAAAATATCCCCAGATGAAAAAAAAAAAAAGAAAAAAAAAAAGTCTGGGGAAATCCCTACCATTTTTTAACTCTCATCATCAGCTAAAGAAAGCTTCATGCATCATGGATTGGGAAACCCAGGAGCACCAGTGAGTAACAAAAATCCTCCACGGAAATTGTCTAGCACATCTTAGCTACAAAGGAGTGGGAAAAATTGCCAGGACTTTTTTTTTTACTAGCTCAATTCTTAAGAGCACAGGATTCTAAAGCCTAAATATGTTTATTTTTATTGCACTCACTATGCTGGTTTTGTCTGCTTTGTAATGCTTCAAAGGCTTCTACTTCATCTTACATCTATGCATACAGAGACACCTACAATATGAACAAATGTATCTAAGCTACTTTCTTTAGTGACCTTTCATGTAAAATGAAAATATTGGATACAAGTCCTTTCTATCTTTTTAAATATTAACTTTGGGGTGTGTAAATGAGACCCTCGCAGTGCTTATTATGTCTCTCTATTGTCTGTAAAGAGAGCTTATTTCATTGTACACATCTGCATGTTATCTGATGAAACCCATAAGCACTGGAGGAAGATGATTTATAAAAAAATATTTTTGTTTAATACCTGAAGACTCTTAACTGGTGTTTTGTTCTTGCATTAAACTGCTTTGAACTGCTATGGAATTCCTTTGCACAAACAAATTTGTTAGAAATCCTATTAAAAGCTTCATTTCAATGCAAAATATTAAGTTGATCATTTGTTACAAGGCATGAGTAATCCACAGCTCCCTGTGGATCAAAGGGCTGTTCCCTTTGATTGTAGTATTCTAAGGAAAACTCGACATTGCTGATTCAGATATAACAGCTGTGAAGTAGTATCATGCCATTTTTTAATGCTGTGAAAGGGGTTATCTTGAAGATGAAACAGAAAAGTTCAGCACTGATCACACAGAAGTACTAAAACTCCAGTCATGCTCATATCAGTTACCCAGCTAAGTCATGACAGCCTGTGTCTGCCCTGCTAACAAGCTGCTGGAACATGACCTGCCCAAACAGTGTCATTCAAAGCAGCTGTCAAAGGTCACAGAACCACAGAACTGCTGGTTCTAAGGGATTGCTGCAGGTCACACAGTTCAGCTCCCACATGAAGCAGGACCATTGACAATAATAGATCAGGGCACCTGCAAATATATCCTACTGAGCTTTAAATACCACTCAAAGGATGAAAGTTTTCTTCAATTGCTCTGGCAATCCTGCTGCAGTGCTACATTGCTTTTTAGTGTATTTTCCTAAATGAATATTTTCCTATATGTCTAATCGGAACCATCTGATCTACAGTTTTTTTCTCATTCCCTTTATTATTCTTATTTATTTACTAACAAGAGTGACACTCTGGTCTGTAACTGCTTTTCAGGTAACTGCATCTCACCTTTTGAGTATCCTCCAGGACACAAGCTCACCCTTTAGCCTTCTTGTTTTCAGGCAGAACAAGTCCAGCTCTGTCAATGGCTGTTTTTATTTCCAAGACAGTGAATAATGGTTCAAATGATGGAGATTAATGAGATCATGAGGCTGGAAGTGACCTCATTTAGCTTGTCCGTTCTGCCCCAAGTAAGATCAATTGCATCTATACCATTCTTGACAGGTATTTCTCTAATCTAAACATCTCCAATGATGAGGACTCTCTAGCTTATCTGGCTCAGAGACTGAGATTTCTAGTAAAATATTTTGACACAGATAAATCCGGGCCCATGCTCTTTTCTCCTGTCACAGCCCATATTTTCAAGGCCACTGAATTTTCATGCTCTCAGCTCCAGCCAGCAGTGAGGGTGATCATATCCCCTCCAAAAGCACACACACTAGAAATAGCACAGAACCACACCTGTGCTGCCACACACACAGAAACACAGTAAACAACATCAATGGCTTGATCCTGTTCCTCCCCTTCTGCAGAGCAGGGTTAAAGTTTGCTAGTGAAATACACTAACATGTATACATAGACTCACACACACACATACATATACATATACATATACATATACATATACATATACATATACATATACATATACATTTACATATACATATACATGCACACATGGATCTTTTCCTATAGTGAGGTTTATATGGTCAAGCCAATTGATGGCTCCCAGACCCTGGCCTTCCCTAGTTGCTGTCATCCAGAGCTGGGCCCCTCATGCATCAACTTTCCACCCCAGGAGCTTGTTAAATAGCACTCTTCTCTTAGGACTCAGCTGATTTGGCTGTAAGTTCCCTAGCATATGCACGAGCCTCAGATAGGAAATGCAGTCAACTCCAAGGTAGAAAAAGGATAAAATAAAAGTATAAAATAGACTGCAGGGAACAGGTGCAGAGCTTTCCAGATGAGTATACTGACCCATCTCTTTCCCCTTTATGGTCCTTTCCCCAAACATTTCACATATTCTACCAGCTCCCTTAAGACAGCTCAGAAGTTTTATACAATCTGCACATTCTCTTTCCACTGGACTCCAGGATAAGTTCTACAACTCTTTAGGCAATATCCCTCTAGATTTGATGGCTTTCCAGAGACAGTCTCTTTTTGATGCATCTTAGTGTCTTTCACAGCAGGGGCAGTGATCTGATTATTCTTTTCTGATGTTTGTTTTTGGAGGCGCTTATCCAGTGTGCAATCCTTATTAGGTCACTATAGTCTTTTCTCCTGTCATTGTCCTCTGCTCCTTTCCAAGTCTTTGTGATTAGCCTTTACTCACATAGCCTAGGAGAATTCACAAACCATGGAGAAGCATTCAAACAAAATCACAAGACAAATCACAGTGAACTGCTGCCACTACAAAAAAATGATGAAGAATGATGCAATGAAGGGTTTTGCAGTCTTGTTTTAGTTGGCATGCCTAGAAAGTATTTTATCCCAAAGACATTAATCAATAATTTTTCAGCCACTGATATCTGAAAAACATCAAATATTTTTAGAGATTTCTTTTCCAAAAAGAGTGATAAAAATGTTTCTAAAAATAGAAAACAGAAAAAGAGTGTAGAATGCACTCAACTGAATTTAGTGCCAGATGAGTAATAAGCTGAAGGTCATAAAAGCAGGGCTTTATCTTCACATTAGATTTGCTTTCATTCCTTTGCAAACCTTAACTAGCTAACCAAATGATTTAACTGCTCTTATCCTTGCCTTCATTCTACTTTTCTTAATGTGCTTTCTTCTTTCTGTGATGATCATTTAGGCTGCTTGCATTCCATGCAAAATGATTATATTGGAATATCTCCACAGCATTGAAACTTGCATTTATACATTTTTGCACATATTCACCGCATACTTGAGTACATTTTGGCACTGTTTTAAGTAAAACTAAATGTAAATACCCACGCATAAATTTACTAGGTTCTCTTCTAAACTAATATTTGAAATAATGTGGTGGTGTTTGTTTTGTGTTGTTTTGTTTTGTTTTGTTTTTTTTAATTGACATCCTGTTCCTACTGTTCAAAATTATTTTTCAATCAAGCACAGAGAATGCAGAGGAAAATGAATCAGGGGAGAATATTCTGGAATGGAGCTCCATTTACAGGATTCAGCAATAAACTCAAGGGTTTTTTTTTTTTTTTTTAGATATGGCAGACTCAATTAGCATCTCATTAGCAATAAGCTGTATAAATAGGCATGTTCAGCAAAGAGGGAAAAAAGTCAATAGTCTGCTGGCAGTCACTCAGTATCCCAGCACCAAGCTTTCAACACACAGAGAAGCTCTAATTAGAAGCTTGTCCATGTGCATGCATCACTCATTAACTGCCTCTTTACTGAAACAGAATAATGAATTGAGCCCTTTAATGTGACATTAATAAATTGCCACCATTTTGGGGGTATTTGAATGTAAAATGGTGATGTTCATTATCAAAATTATGTTTGATGAGTTGGGTTTGTTCTGGCTCATTGAGAAGGATAATTTTCCTACTGTTAGGGCTCCTTCCAAAAAACAAGTCTGGATGCTTTTGGCTTACTCCACACAACTTTAAGTGAGAGTCTGGATATCTGAAAACCAACACTATAAACTGTAGATATGATAGATGATGTAATGTAATGTGATGACATGTTTCCTGCATCTTGTAGCTGCATGTGCAAGGGTAATTGAACACAGCTTGAAGGTATGTTGTAGGGAGAAATTCACTCATCTCCTGTTTATAGTATTTCTCCTGTACTACCTGAGTCCATCAGAAGGAATTCAGCTCTCTATATATATGGAACTGTCAGGGTTTGGCGCTAGCCCAACGCCAGTGCCCCCATGAAAATGTACCTTCTTTAACTAACTGCTGTGAGGTGTGACCAGGAACAGAGCAGAGCAGGCTTAAACTTAGAAAAAGAGAGAGAAACAAAAACTTTATTAAACTACAAACTAAAATCAAAAACACACAGGAAACAGAATGAAAATCTTTTAAACCATTCCTCCTCCTCCCACCCAATTTCACCAAAGCACAGTGAGACAAAAATCTTGGAGTCCTGATCAAGTTACCCTCACTCAAGTAATCAATTCTCAGTCCATCAAGGGAGAGAGGAGTCTCTCTTGTACCACAGTCCTCCCCACGAAACACGGTTGAAACTCCCCATGGTTCCTTGTCACACGTGGCACCGCCCGGAGAAAATCTGCCATCGTGACATGCTCCTTCCATGTCCAGTGCTCTCACCACCGTCCATGGACCGAAACTGCTCAGGGTTCTTCAAGGATGCTTTGCCAAGTGCCAAAAACCAACCGTGTCTCATTTTTGGGACAACAGTCCCCCCCATTTTCTCATCCCCTGGGGCCGAGGGTCTCAAGAACAGAGCTCTTCTCCCTGAAGATGGAAGGCACCACCACGCCCTCTTCATCTTCCTCTGTTCACTCCTTTATATAATATCATTACAGCAGGTCAGTCTCTTGGCTCAGGCTATAGCATCCACCCAAATGCAGTCTCATGTATTACAGGTAGCTTGGTTCAGTCTATGGCTATACAAGAAAAGTCCAGCTAAAAAAGCCACTCCATCATCTCCTCCCACTTCAGCTTTTCCACATCTTCTTAACATCTCAGGTCCCAGACTGTCTCTCTTCTCTCTCCAACCACCAGCCAGGAGGACTAATGTTTCACAAAGTTTCCTTCACCCAGGAAAGGGTTAAAAGTCCGAGCTCCGCTGCCCTCAGGGCACTGAGATCTCACGGTGGCACTCCCACATGCTGGGCATCACCCCCCCTGCCGCCTCCTCTGCCGGCACAGGCTCGCTCGCTCTCTCTTCTGGGGTTGGGGGGGGGAACAAAAGATACCTCGGTGTTTTCTCCACCCCTCGGTCCTGCAGGGGCTGGCCCGGTTCCATTCCCTTCCACCTTCTCTCTCTCTCCGGGGCTCCGGCCTACCTCAGCCTGGGCCTCCATGGCTCCCCTCCCCACCCAGCCATGTGGCCGGGCGGGGCAGAGACGGTGCCGCTCCCTGGGCTACCACGGGCGAAAGAGAGCGAACTCTGGGAAATCTCTGCTTTTAACCCCGGGTGTCTTCAGAGGTGACTCACGTCTTCAGTGGTCACACCAGGTGTCAATATTCGAATTTGACCACTGATTGGTTTAACTAAAACTTCCCAAAAAACTCACTTCCTCCCAAACCGAGACAGGAACATATCTGACAAATATTTGGGCCTAGACAAATCATTGGACAAATCATCGGTTCTGAGTCAATTTCCTCTCTTGCAAAGTTTCTTTCCAGTTGTATGTCGCCTTTTGTAGAAAACAAAATAGATGAAATTGAACTGTTTCAGGTGTTTGTGAATGCTTGTTTGTGGAAGACACCAGTCTATGGATTTTGAGCCCCATATTGCTCACTAAATGAGGGTCAAAAATGGGTTTTTCAGAGCTACATTGTGCCACAAATAGAGTTGTGCAAAGACTAACAGCTGTGCTACCTGGTCCCCACTCTGGTACAAAGCAGCCTAATCCCATAGTGCAGTGAAAGAAGCAGAAGCTGTTAAAATTTTCCCTTGGTGAAATGCTCTCAGAAAGTCTTGCCTTGGCTCTAGTTATGTGATGGGTATGCTTTGTGTCCTTAGTCATCCATACAGCTACCTTCATGTGTGGGTTCACATGGCTGATTAGAGATAATTGTACTAGAGGATAAATCTGATAAAGAGCAAGTTAATAAGCAGAACTGTTGTGGTATGCATAAAAGAACAGGTAACTCTTCAGGACAGGACACATAAAGGTAATTATATATTGCTCAAATTAAAAGCAAGCAAACTGTACTCATCAGTGACTATAAAGTGGCTGTCAAAATGTGCTTATGAAACTGTGCAATAGGAAATAAGAATTTTTGCCAAAGTAGTTCTACACTACAGGCAAGGTTAGCTGTATTATGGAGAAACATCATAGTGTTATCTTTCAATGTTCAAAAGTCATATTAAAACATCCATACTGAACTGTCTCAACTATCTATCAAATTTTAAAGAGCCTTGGAGAGGTATTGTTAAAATAAAATCGTAAAATTTTCATATCTACATTTGCTCACTTTTATGTCAGTGAACTGCAAATTCATTAGAATTAGAAACCATGCACACTCAATTATGGGTATTAGAAATACTGAAAGTTTCTAATACTATGAACACAAGAGGCTATTACCAATTCATCTTATACAACTCTTCCCTGGTTTTAGTAATCTTTAACAAATAAATATCATAGTCCTTGACCATATTTTTCCCAATAAAATTTCCAGTCTCTGTGACAAACTGAATAACAGCGTGTAATATTGTATTCTGTACAAAGACTTCCTTTTTTTTCTTCATATGATAGCATTTAGTATACATAAAAGCTATCAAAGGGCTGTTTCCCTATATTGTATGTTATGTTGTATTAGGTATATTCATAATTCCAGAACATCAAATCAGATATTTTTTCTATTCCAAAAGTTTCTCACAAAATGCATTTTGTGTACATTTTCTGCAGAAGAATTTTTACAGAAATGATGCTTCTCTAGAAATAAGAAGAGTTTTTTTAGGAATTAAGTATTTCTGGGTTTGGCAGGGAAGAAATGGTATATACTCTTTACATAATTTTCCTCCACTATCATAAAGTTATTGTATGGTCAATGGATATTTAATTATATAATATTAAATTTATTTAATTTGGTAATCTGTAAGACAGGCTTTGTAGTAAGAACTTGGAAAGAAGTGAGTTTGCCACATTTTTTTTGCTGGTTTTCATTACTTTTAGTTTTTTCTCTTCCTGGCTTTGATATATAGATTACAAGCTTCTTGTAGTTGGACAGTGTATGGAACAGTGAACCTGACATTCTGTGGAGCTTCAATTTCACTAATGTTAATACAAACATTAAATATGTCTATCTTGTAGGAAGGATTTCTTAACTTAGAAAAGCTATTCAGGAAAGTTACTTAACATCTTGTAATTCATCTAGTAACTTAGTTCAGTTTAAGATGAGGTGCTGGGTAGAAACCAGTACTAACTTTATGTGGAAGTTAAATAAAAATAGTGCTTGTGTTTTGTTTTACCTAAGTCAGCTAACATTCCCCCTGAGAAATATTTTGTCCTTGGATTTTCAAGGCGGAATAGGAGAAAAAGCTATGGGCCTAAATTCACAATAAGTCAATACTCTTAATTAAGATCAATTTCACTAATAGTCTGTCTGATCCTTGGCAGTGCTTTATCTCACTAAAGACTCCAGCAGACATATGATGAAGGATTAAAATCAGACAGCTGAAGCAGCTACAGCCACCAGAAAGTCTCCCACATTGTCCTTCTGATAGATTCTGCCACTGAGCAGAATGCCTGATATTTTGGAAGAAAGTTTCTAAACCAGCATGACCAGAAGAAATAAATATTAATAATTAACACATATTTCAATATTAAATTGAAATAACTCTGTTTTATATTCAGGAAAATGCAAACTTAAGTGATGCAGGACCTGTTGCACAAATAACTCAGACATCTGTATGTTTGAGCAATAACATCTGGGAGTGAATGACGAAGATGGCTAGGATGTTAACAAATCTAGCCATCTGATCTTCACCTGCTGCCATATGGTTTCAGACCTCTCAATGAAACACAAAGCTGGTGAAGCATTCTGCTTGTAAAGGCCCACTCAGAAAAGTATCTCTTTTCTTGTACATATTTTGGCGTTAGATGTCTTCTGGTTCTGAGGCATTCCATGTTCCTAATTATGACTACCAAACCCTGACTGCATATATTTAAGAAATATATTTGCTAATTTCCTACATAAGATCCCATGAAAATGTACAGAGACATTACACAGATATTGTTATAATTTCAGCTGTAATAAACAATGGCTGCTTAAAATCTGTATCTTGACATGATCTGATGTCTGTTTTTTCTCTTGCCAGATCCAAATCCCAGAGAATTTTCCTTTTATATCACAAAGTAGTTGGATTGGATAAATATAGATATGTCCTCTGTGAGTGACTGGATTTTTTTTTTTGTTTGATGCATATCAAATTTCCAACATACCTGATCAAAATGAAAATACTTCTGCTGGAAACTTTAGAGGAACTCACCAGGAAAAATTTAGAATTTTAAAGCGTGAATGCCTGTATTTAACTTGCCATTTCTCTTTTTTTTTATGGACAATGAAGACAAAGAAGCACTTCTGAGAGTGCCTACTATTTATTACAGAAACACCTGATTATTTAAAATCTAAGGTAAACTACTAAGATAGATTAGTTGAAAGAATTCCAGAAGTGCTTCTCTATCTTCATGAGTAATAAAACTCTAGGGTGACTAGCTGAGATATGGAAATTCATAATGTAAAGTTTCATAGAAGAATCCTATGCTACTGATAAAAATATATCTGTTATAATGTCACCTAACAGATGAGGCTTCCTCTACAGTCAGTAGAGGGAAGTCAACACCTCCTTAAGGTGCTTCATCTCAAAGCTCATTGACAGATTTTTTAGAGCAGGATAAATTGTTAAACTGTCATTTGAAAGCCACCATTTACTGCCACTATCTTGAGGGAATCTAGACAAAGATCTGAACACACCACTTCCGTTTCAGGTGGCTGTTCAGGAAGATGAATCTTATCCATTCAAACTTTAATGATTACTTTTCCATTTTTCTTAATCACTGTCTATTTGAAATCCATTTACTTTAATAATTCTTCAGGAGTTCATACAAACTCTCATAAACAGACTTAATGTGCAAAGTTTGTTTCTGCTTTTCCGCACTGTTGTAATTTTGTGTCCAAACATGCTGCTTTCAAGTGTTGTTTCTATAAAATACTTCAGGATTTCTTGTGTCATTTTCCTACATTTGATGCAACATCTGCCAGTATTTCCAAAGCTAAAATTAATTTTACTGAACTTTTCAACTATAAGTTGTGGCAATTATAGAATATAAACTATTCACTTCTGCATATTTGAGTTTATAGTATTTTTCACATTTAAAAAGTATCAAAGAATCAGACAAAAAACCATATCAAATTAGAATAAAATATTCAAAATACAGTAGAACTTAATGGAATTGCTGAGTTTAACCTCTAAAAAATGTTTCCTCATTATAAATGTAATTGTGCTGGGCTTAGGGCATAGCTGTTTTCTGTTTGTTGTGGGGGTTTTTTGTTAGTTTTTTTTTTTTTTTTGGTTGTTTTTTGTTTAATATATCCATAGTTTTATATTATAAGACTAGAAGTTGGCTGATTGTGTAATAACATTTAACTTCAGAAGAGAAAAAAATATATTTAGCCTACTACTTTAGGTGATGTTGGCCATCTTACTATAAATTAATATATTTCTGCACTTTATGCAAATGATGATCTTTTGTTTAAATATTTTTCTCAAATTAAAATATTATATTCTGGTCATTTGTATAAGTTAAAATTATAAACTTCTCTTCAGGTCTGTAATAACAGATTTTATACACATTTGTTATATGATACAGGTCTATTCCAGTAACATTAAAATAATTATTCCAAGAAACAATTATTCTTTCAGCTCCTTCATAGGTTTTAAAGGCAAGCTTTTAGTATTATCCAAAAACTGGTCAAACAAACATTGCTCCATTTTGACTGGTCAGACAACAATTCTGGGTTACTTTTGGACAGGAGTAGAGAATCAAGACACACAACTCGGAATGATGTGTTTGAAACCATGTGGTTTTGAGAAATATCCATGAAAAGAATCAAATCTAATTGTGTTTGCAGAATTAGAAGGATTTTGAAAAGCTTTTTAGGCAATATAGCACTACAGTACAAAGACCCAGCAAATATCCATTACAGGTCATGCCGTGTAGCTTCATAACACAACATCTATCTCCATACATTAAGATTTTGCATTGTAATAGTTAAAGCTTAGGGTAACAGATTTATGGAAAACAGTTGCAAAATACATGTCTGAAAGGAACATCATTCAGATGTCTTCTGAATCACTTAACATTTTGCTGTTTGTCCAAACTAAGCTTCATTCAGCACATTGGTGCTTACTTTATTCTCTGGTACATATTGGCCAAGCTACTGAACTCTGCAATCAGACAAACTAGGAATAAATGGAATATACCTGCAACAGTAAATTGCACAAAATGACAAATTGGCTTGCCTATACTGTTAATTTGTTAGAGAGATCCCTGGCATGGGTTTGGGCAATGTGAATTAGAACTATACAAACATTTCCCTGGTCTAATTTGCGAATTAGTAAGGATGATTTGGCAGGGACCATTTCAGAAAAGTGACTTGGATGCACCACTTTGTTTTGGCTAGTAAAAGTGTTCAGTAATGTGGAGGTTGACAAATCATGCCAGCTTAGCTGCACAAAGCCTACCTTGCTTCATTTACTAATGTATGTTTTCTCTATGTGATTTGAGGAACTTACGGGTTTAACAGCCCAAGACAACCCTAAGAGTACTCAGCAAAGTGCTCCTGGGAGCAGAGAGAGGAAAGAATAGAAAAGCAGGAAGACAGAAGTGAGATGGGAATGAGAAAAGAGAGTGGAACACACTTTCTTTGGCAATCATGGATTCTTAAAATGGCTCAGCTAGTTATGAAACTGCAGCTCAGAACACATTTTTAGTGAAAGTTCGGGTTACTAAATCTGGTAATTTTATATTTAACAATGTATACTTATTTAACAAGATGCATCCAGGAAAAGATGGAAATGAAGATGTAATTGTAGTCTATAAAAAGTACTTAAGGAATAGAGAATTTTTTTTACTCAGTGGCTCTTGTTCTATTTTTTTTAAATAAGGTTAAGCAATGGGGCTGAATTTTTTTTTTTGTAACAGAAAGGTGTCCCAACCACCTTACTAAAATGTCTGCTCTGTGCTTCTATTCTTCAATCACCTGATGCATATATCAGTATCCTAGACCTAAGAATGTTTAGGATCCCTGTGCCTTCCTGGGAAACTGAATTTACACATGGCATGGACATGTATGACAATCAGGCCTAGTATAAGGTAAGTTAGCACATATCAGATTAGTTTGGAAGAGAGGAGAACAAATCTTGCTTGGGAAAACACATAAATTTGCCATGTTTTCTGACCCCAGGAACAGTTTTTCTGTCCTGGGATGAGCTAGGCTTGCTGTAATTGTCTTTTGGAAAAATTGAAGGGCCAACAAGTTTCTGGTGCGGGAGGGAGACAGAGCAGTGTATGAACAATCTTCTTGTTCCCATGCAGGAGCATTGCAATTCTGGACCAAGATAAAGGAAGGTAGAGAAGGGCAAGTCAGTCTGAGGCCTAGAAAATATCAATGCTCTGAGGATTTATGATCCACATGGCCAAAATCAGTTATGGATACGCTGACAGTGGGCCTCATGTACAAAAAATGTTCAGCTTGGTGAGCCACAGACTTTCTCTGGCTGTGTTTCCCCTGTACCACACAAATGGTAAATTCCTGAACCTGGCTGATCAGACACAGCTCTTGTAATCCTGAAATACTTGATATGTATTTCTTTTCTATTCTTAATAATGAGTGTGCCATTGTTTAGTCAGTTCCTCTGACACCCAGTATCTTTTTTATTCTCATAGTTTACCTTTCAGATTTGTTTAATCAAATGGGAAGAATAAACAGCCCTATTTCATTTTGTGCCTTTGTAACCAGGCCTTTCAAGCTGACAATGTGAAAACATGAAAAAAAAACCCTTCTATCACGCTAGATAACTTACACCCTATACTCAAACAATTTGAAGGTTAGTGACTGAACTCAAAATAAATTTAGAAAAATACATTTCAGTTAGAGGAAATGATGTTGTAATACAAACCTAGAAATAGCTAAACTCACTGGGTAACCACTAAACCAGATTCAATTTTATTGCAGCTGTGAGAGTTGCACACGTTAAAGAGAAAGGTCTATATAGTTTGAGCATTTCCAAACTGTGAAGAAAACACATTTTGAAAAAGGGCAATCAGTCAAAGTTCAAACAATTTTCAGTATCATAGAAAAGATGTCTTTAATGAATTGTTTAAGTACTAGCTAAGCAACAATCCTTTTCTAATCTGTCAATTGAAATACATTAAATGATAGGAATGACAATGCTTTAGAAAGACTGTACAAAGTGAGGGAAAGACTTCAGTGAGGAACTTGCCACAGTCAAGTAATATACTCCTCAATCTCATTTCTAAAGACTCATCTTTCTTTGAAGTTTTCTATTGTCCTTCAGGTCCAGAACTCAAATTTATTTTTAAGTCAGGACAAATGAGGGAGTGTTTTTATGAAAAAGAGCAAAAGAAATGTCTGCTACAGACTAACACTGCTAAGGACTAACACTTTGGAATGCTTCTTAAACTTTATTTCTCAAACTTCTGGACAAAGAAAAATCTTATATTTTCTGCCTGGAGGCTGAGATTCATTACACTAACTTTAGCAAACTGCAAGTCAGAAGATTGATCTATGCTACTGATCTCTTTAAATCTAATAAAGACATAAAGCTGGTGAACTACTTATCCTACTTACCTTAAACAGCTGGCTATAATGGAATTAATTTCCTTCTCAAAGTGGCAGTGTTTATCTTTTGGATGCTTCCTTCTCCTAAACCTTTACAGCTCTTGTTATTCTAATGCAGTCTTTTTTAACTTGATGGTATTAAAGAGTTCAAATAATGGAAAGTATAATTAGAAACCATTTATACTATTAATAAATCTGCAAAATAAAATTTTCCATTGCACACATTAAAAAGGTATATTTCACATATATGTGTGTACCATTTAAATACAAAATAAATTTTTTGTTGTCCTTGGCATTCATTTAGCTGGCCTTGTACACACAAATTGGTTGGGGGATTGCCTATATAAATATTTATTCAAGAGAAGGGTTTACAGCATCTTTGTGTACTTCTCACAATTTAATTGATAGCTAATCTTGTTTTAGGAAGAAAAACAATAAACCAATAATTTTCCCTTTTTGTGAGTATAACCAGTTGCCACCAAGTCAAATCAGGAGGCAGGGAAAGTTATAGAGTATAAAAACATGGTAAATGTCTTCACAAATCTATAAAACCAAATTAATTCATCTGCAATATAATATTAACCTTACAATTGTCTTGCTTAATGTAAAGAACCTTAAGTAATCACATAAAATAAAAAGTTTATGTGATTTATAGAAAGAAAATGGAATGCAGATTCAATTCCTTTATCTCTTCAGCAAGTAATTACTAGAAACATATTTTACATTGCTCAGCTTATTTCAATGAAGTTTCTATACCATACAGTGCAGAAAACAATCTTTCCATGGTTTAAAAAAAAAAAAAAAAAAGAAGTTTTGTGGGTTATTTAACTTCCTCAGTAGAAATCTCTGAATACACTTTTGACAGGTTTGAGGTTGTCTTGGTATGGACAGGTGTTTTTGCCAAACTGCTCTCTAAAATATTGTTATATTTTGCAATTTTGTACAGTTAATATGCACTTATTTCCCTTCAATACTTTTTTCCTTACAAAGAAGAGAGGGGGAAAAAAAGTAATGCAATAATACATCTAGCCTCTTATTTCAGGTGCTATTAAGTCCATATGTTACCATGTCTTTTCCCACATGTTTATACTGAAGTTTTTGTCAGTTATCCTCAGAAAATCACGATAAACTATTGAAATAAAAATTAATTTGTCGTACTAGGATGTAAAGAAAAAGTTACTTTCTAAGGCTATATGGGAAGCTTTTGATAGAAAACAACTTAAGTAGGAACTCTTTGCTAGAGTCCTATCAACAGGACCATAACGTGTTTCAAATATTTCTCTCTTTACCTTGTAAGATTTAATTTCTTCTGAGATTGTTCCTGCATGCATGCTTTTAAGAACCCATCCTTAAAAGATTAAAAATTCATATTTTATTGGACAGGTCTCATGTGGGATTCAGCTGCAGGTTAAGAAGCCAGCTTTGGATGCCTGCATATACATGTGCTATGTGCCTCTCAGCAATGGTGGCATCATTAGTACAGTGAATGGGGCTTGGAAAATATTTCATCTTATTATAAAGCAGACTATTACAGAGTAATTAGTATGTGCTAAAGGAATTATTTAGTGTTTCCTGTGGTGCCATGAGCTTTCCAGGATATTCATGTAGCATCCACAGATGTAACAGAGATCATAGGAGAATAAAAGCCTCTAGTAATATCAAGTAGAAATTATATTGGTTGTCCAAGACCAACTAAAATTACACCAATGTTGTGGCTTCATTTAAGCCAACAACCAAGTAGCACAGCAACTCTTTCACTCCCTCACCAGCAGCATCAGGGGGAGAAGTGGAAGGGTAAGAAACAGAAAACTTTTGGGCTGAGATGAGGACAGTTTATAGGGAAAGCAAAAGCTACACACACAAGTAAAGGAAAACAAGCAATTAATTCACTGCTTCCCATGGGCAGGCAGGTGTTCAGCCACTTCCAGGAGAGCAAGACCCATCATGCATAACAGTGACTCAGGAAGACAAACGCCATCAGTCCAAACGTCCCTCACTTCTGCCTTCCTCCAGCTTTCTATTCTGAGCATGACATCCTATGGTCTGGAATTTCCCTTCTCTCATTTTGGGTCACCTGTCCTGGCTGTATCTCCTCCCAAGCTTCCCTGCATCCCCAACTTCTTCACCAGTGTGGCAAGAAGAAAAGCAAAAAAGGCCTTTGCTCTGTGTGAGCCCTGCTCAGCAATGACATAAACATCTCTACAGTATCAACCCCGTGTTCAAAACAAATCCAAAACACAGCACCATCCCAGGCACTTGAAGAAAATTAACTCTACCCAAGCCAAAGCCAGCACAACTAAATGATTATTTTAAGAAACTGAATCATATCTCTGATGGAGAACAGCTGAATATCCATTCTAGGACATGACTGACTTTTGATTCAAAGTGCAATTCAGTTGTCAATTCAAAAGCATAAAATTCCATTTGAAATGTCCTCCAATGAGACACCTACGTTCCATGGGTGTTGAATTGTATCTGCCAGTCCAGTTTAGACTCACATGTGCTTTGCACAGATATAGATGATTGCATATAAACATTTCTATTTGGTTGCCTTTATATTGAGCCAAATCTTACCACAGAAACTTAAAGTGTGTTGAGAAATCTACACTCTCCTGTATTTGTCCTTCCTTCTTTGTTCCCCTCAGTCCTGAAGCATCAAATTGTCTGGACAAATCTAGGTGAAACATCTGAGCTATCAGAATGTAATTAACTCTAAAGTCTCCAGGGATCAATGTCTTGCTTTCTAATCAGAGTACATAAGGACACTGAATAAAAGGAAGTTTTTCAACTTTGTTTAAATAGGCTTAATTTCAGCAATCTATCATTTGCCTTTCATCCAGCTCCTCTTCTGAATGATTTTGTCAAGATAAATCTGCTTATTTATTTTTTCTTAGAAAAATTGTCAAGACTCACTATGCTTTATGTATATAAAATTGACTTAAGCTTACCTTTTTTTTAATTAGATATGACCTGTAACATATTTTAAAGATATAGCTTAAATATTTGGGGGGGGGTACATCTTTAGACCTTCATTTGATTTTAATGCAAATTTAGGGTCAATCTGAAGGCAGATTAATTCAAATTCAGCTCCTGAAATTTGGAAAATATGTCTAATTTGGAACCATGTCTTTAAATTTCACAATTTTTAAATAGCATTTATGCATATTGTAATCTTTTGGATGTAATTTCAAAGTGTAATTTCTACTGAATGCAGAAAAAAGAATCTCCTAATGTCTTCCTGCTTCCAAGTTTATATTCTTTTGTGTGAGCCTTTTTATCGAAAAGAAATAAATGCATGCAGATGACTAATTTTATTGGTTTGGTATGAATAATTTCAGGCTTAAGGTCTTGGTCTAAATTGCAGGTGCAGGTTCAAAGAAGTAAGTGATTGGAACAGATCTGAAACCTCAACTGGAAACTATTGAATAAATATGAATTCTAAATTGTACCAAGAATTCAGGGTGGGAGGACATGCAGAGCAGGGGTGAATTGCATCCCTGCTCTGCTCATGCTCCTGTATTACTGTGGGAAGGCATGTGATGCTCACTGCTGCATTCATTTAAATGAAGAAAGGGAGTTTAAAGGTCCATGTGCTGTAAATTGGATATGAAGAATATGGTGTCTCAAATGTGATGCATGTATTTCCTGTTGTTAGAGGTCATGTTCTACTCAAGAATAGTTTCATGATTCATTCAAAGCATGTCTGATGTCATAATTTTTTACCTAAAAGATAGTGAATATCTGTTCCTCATCTACTTATCTAATTATATGCATAATGTTTATATATATATGTATGTATCTCAGTATAACAGTCTTCCTATGTTCACCCTCAGAAGAATATGTAAATGTAATTCAGATTCTGAATGCCTTGTATGCAGTTTGTAAAACAAATTCTCTCCTTTTTCCTGTCAGTCTGACAATTTTTATCCACTGTTTATTAATATTTTATGTTGCCTTTGTGATCTATTCAGAACTAAATTTACTTCATTTCTCCAGTGTAATTGTCATAACAGATATTAAAGATATTGTGTGTATTTTCTATAAAGTTTAGTACAGCACATCTACATTCTCTGAAATAATTGTGAAAATTTGAGCTTTGTCTCTCTAGTTGTTGTATGTTTAAATTTTAGTCATCCCACTCTACACATAATCACCTTAGTCTCCCTTTAAAATCAATGAGGGAATAAAATCAGCTCAAAAGGTTTTTCATTTGACCTTGTTCAAATCCTTATTCCAGGAAGATATCAATCTTCCTTTGGAAGTGCCAATTTCTCTCAATTAACCACAAGAAGAGTTAGTGTAATTAGCTCACAGGCATATGTCTACTTCCAGTCACCCCAATCCCAGTTTAGCTGTCTAGTGCAATTTATTTTTTTACTCACCCATTTCCCTTTAGTATTCAAAGGTTCACACTTTTTTTGCTGACTTACAATTCAAAAAAAGGCCCTTTAAGAAGTATTCCTCAGGCACATTAAATTATATGTTTTAAGAATTATGAACACCTGTCTTATCAGACAGATCATTTAACTCGTTTGCCCATTATGTTGCAGCTGGTGAAAAGAAATTATATATTTGCACAGTAAATTAACATTCTTAATGTTTTAGTGTGTTTGTGGTCAAACAGCTAATTTGAAAAGAATAATCTATGTTCATTTCTTTTACTAAGCAAGAGGAACTATGCAGCTCTTTCATGACTTCTACTGGTCTTTAGGCTGCCAGTTGTATTAATGTATGCTCCTTCTCATAGATCTCATATATTACAGGTTTTTTCCTTTTTTTTTTGTCGTTGTTGATGATGAAATTATGTTCCATGTACGCATTCTATATGTATATTGTATGTATTCCACAATCCCTTTACACACTTACACATTCTGTATATTTTTGAAATGCTGGTGGTACATTAACTTGTACATCAGCAGGAGCCACTGCAGAGACAAGCAGCAAGGAAAAGGCAGCTTCTGCCTCCCATTGCTGTTTCTCTGAGCCATTCATCCCTCAAGTAATTTAATAAGTGTTCCATTAAGAAGTGGATGCCCATGAGTCCCTGTAGTAAGATATAGCACACAAAGCTTCAAACAAAGCTCATAATGATTTTTGTGTCTCTATGCAATACTATAATTTCTCATACAGACTTTTTTTTTTTTTTTTTTTTTTACAAGAAAAGTCAAGGACAGAAAAAGTGCTTTTTGTAAGAGTTGTGCAGCAGAAATTTTTTATAAAACTTGTATATTATCTGGCATGGATTGCATCTTTAAAACAAAAGTGTCACAATACCCACCCTGAAACTTTATTAGAAATCTCTTGGTTTGTTCTCAGTTGTGCCTCTGAGGTTTATTTGAGCTTTGAAACTTTATCTGTTCACTGATACCTTTTTCAGAACATTCTGATTGTCAAAGGAGTACACAGATTTGATTTCTTTTGATTTATCATTTCTTTTTATAAGTGGCTTTTCTTTGTAGGATTTTATTAGTAAATCACCTCCAAGAGTGATGCGTAGACATATTGAAAATGAAACTTTCCAAGATTTTATCTATATAAAATCAAAACACTTATTTTTTACACTAGGTTGTCTAAGAATACTTATTAGCTCTGCTGATGAAACACTGCAAAATATTTCTCTCTTGTCATATTGAAGAAAGGAACATTGTACATTTAAACAAAATGGAGTCTAAATTGATAAAAGAATGTTGTTTCTCTACTTCCTTAAAATCACAACAGCAACAGAAGAATAAAAACTTCCTTTTGAAAACTTTATATAAGAATTTTTTAAGATAAATTTTTGACTGCATGAATGATAGTTTTGACAGACTATCTTCTGCAATACATACAGTACTATAAATTTATTAATTAATTCTTCATTTATTCCTTGGTCTGAGCAATCTCATCATTACAAATGTACATTAGTAGTCTCTTTAAATACATCAGAAGCTATAGATAAGAAAAAAATTATTGTGGGGAAAAAGAGAAAACTAAAAAGCTTAAACTTGATTTTTAAATAACAAAACAGGAGAAATAAGGGTTTTCTCTGCATTAGAAAGAGTTTATGTAGTCCAATAAAGACCAACAACCTGGAAAGTGTCAAGTCTTGTCTTTTTAAAGGGGGTGGCTGCTTCCAGACTGAGGTTAAACCATTGAATCGAGGAGAGCTACTTGAACTGTCCAAGTGCCTGCCAGGGACCAGTCTCACAATTTAATTGTCCAGCTGATGCAGTTCCAATGCTTGGACACCTGCACTGGCACTCTGTAGCTTCCTAATACATGAGCTGCCAAAACACCTCTCTGCTTCCACAAGAGGAACAATGCTTTGTATCTGCCAGAGAAATTCCTTTTCGGAATCCAACCTCCTAATCTCTTGTGGTGACTGTTTTCACGTTGACAGGAGAAACTATGTGTGTATATAAAAATATATCTTAGAATATGGGATTCAGAGGTGCTATCATATAATATTTGATTCAGTATAAAATAATTTGATTCAGTATAAAATAATCACCATTATGCCTCCCCCAGCCATATTTTTCTGCTCCCCCAAAATGATCAGACAGACTTACTCATAGCTCAGGGTTGGATGTGTGTAGGTGTTGTCAGTTTTTGTTTTTGTTTTTGTTTTTGTTTTTGTTTTTTCTTTTGTATCTCTGTTTTACTAACCTAAGCCTCTTAGATTCCTTGACACGTGACACAAACCCTCCTTTCTCTTTTTTTTTTTTTTTTTTTTTTTTTTTTTTTTTTTTTTTTTTTTTTTATTTCTCACTAATCTGGGATTTATAAATTGTACAGTTCTGATGCATATGTTCACTCTTGGATATGTGCAGACTCTTTCAACCCAGATCCAGCTGTCTGTACCTCTACTGCAAGGACAGTTCTGTTGTGCCACTAGTAGCTGTTAAACAGCCACACACTACAAGCCTGGTACAATATATTAAGGGAAACTGGTGCCAGTTGTGTTCTTACCCTGGGTTTAGAAGAGCAGCAGTTTGGGGGTTGCCAGGTGAGCAATGGGGTTCTTTCTGCAGTGGTGCAATCAGACAGATGTGGGCAAGATTAGTCAATCCTCTTCATATATCTAAACCTAGTTAGATCATTTTGAGGTAACTCAGTTTCAGGGGGTGAAATAAAGAATAAATCACATCTAAGTAGCAATGCTTAAATGTGGTGTATCACAGAATGTGAAAATGTAAATATGAAACCCTCAAGATGGTTAATGACATGATGTTTGTAGTATGGGCCATTAAACTCATCATAGAAATTCTGCTAGAGGTGACTCAGAGACATTATTGTGCTGTATTTATTTCATTGCTGTGATGGGCAGACAAAACACTTTGTAACTCTGGTTTTATAGCGCTGTAGTAAAAGGATTTTTTCTTGTTGAATGTAAACATGAATGTTGAGAAAAAAATTAATTTGATAAAAAAATAAAATTGAACTTTAAAATAAATTGAAAAAAATAAAGTCTAAAAAAATTATTTCTAAAATAAATAAAAAAGAATCTTATTTTGAGATATTTTCCATGTTCTGTTTCATAGAGTTCCCATACCAACTATTACAATGTTCCTGAAGTTTTCTGTGGCATTAATTGGAAAAGCAGTCTGCTTTGCTGTGAGATGACACATCTACACTGAGTTAGGTAGTGCAGTCTGCTATCCAAGTATCACACATAAGCTTTTAACACTGTCCTGCACAGACATCCAGAAAGCCACTGAGGTGCTGCAGCGTGTGCAGAGAAGGGCAGCAAAGCTGGTGGCTGTTCTAGGGAGTAAGTCCTTTGAGAAGCAGCTGAGGGAGCTGTGGGTGTTTAGCCTGGAGAAAAGGAGGTTCTGGGGTGATGTTATCACTCTCTGCCATTAGCCAAAAGAAGCTATAGCCAGGTGGGGATCAGCCTTGATCCTGATGATCTTGGAAGTCTTTTTAAGCCTAAATGATTCTGTGATTCTGTGACAGAAAAGTTATGGTAGAGAACAATACACTTCTTTCCCTTGAAATGGCTCATCCATTCTTTGGTTTCTTTAATTTGGGTTATGTGCCTCAAATGCATGGGTTCCTGATTAAGGTTTACAAAGTCTGAACTAACAAATGTGTTTTCATTTCTCTTAGAGGGCATTGAGAACTATGAATGTCTTATTAAAGCTTTTCCTGTAACAAAAGGAAAGCTTTTTGACACAAGCTTCAAAGAGGAAGAAGATATGGACATAAAAATACTGTGTATGATGTCTATAAAAAAACAGTAGCTTAATGAGAATTTTAAGACGATGACTTTTACACAGTGAATTCACTTTTTAGGATGCAATTTTTAAATTAAAGTTTCCCTGAAAGCATAAAGTTTTCCCTAAGCATAGCTAAGCCCAAAACACTTTATAATGGCAGATCTGTTGTCTGGGAAGGGAGGAGTTGCATATTTAATTTTAGTTTCTGAGAGAGCACTAGGCTATATCGACAGATTTTTAAACCTGACATATTTAAAGAGCATTCTACTTGCATTCTCAAACAACCAGTGTCGGCCAAAGCTCTAATATATGTCCTCATTTTAAACTGAAACAAGAAGATAGAGTTAAAAGAAAAGTAAAAAAAAATGTTCAGATATTTAATTTTTACTCAAAAATAACTTTATAACCTCTAGGTTTATTTGGGGACATTTTTTGAAACAATACTCCAGATATGAAAAACTTATGAGTTGGCATTCACTCAGATAAAACTTATTTTCATTTTATGCCTTTCTCAATTTTAAAGTGGATTCAGAGACTTCTAACAAACAGCTAGTTCTTGTATTTCCATAGAGATAACAAATACAAATAAAATGGTATTCACCTGAAAACTCTTTGGAAGTCAGAAAAGTTTGGAAATGACAGAAGCTGGGCTATATTCTCTAACTAGAAGAATCAGCTTGAAGGAGTAGTATTGTCAAATATTGGAAAAAAGGGTTTGCTAGTCTTTTAAGAGTGTTAATAGAAACTGTTCAAGTGATGGAAGAAAAGTCAACAACTTAAAGGAATGGCATATTATTACCATTTACTAAGTACTTATAAAAAATTTATATGAGGAAGGATTTGGAGCACAAATCTGATGAGAAGAAGCTGAGGTGGTGGTGGAGATCACCCTAAGACACCTTGAAAAAAAGAGGCTCTGGGGGATCTTCTCACTATTTACAGCTGCCTGAAAGAAGGCTGTAGCCTGGTGGGAATCAGTCTCTTTTCCCGAATAACAAGTGATGGGATTAGCGGAAATGGCCTCAAGCTGAGTCAGGGGAGGTTTCGATTGGATGTTAGGAATAACTTCTGCATGGAAAGGGTTGTCAGGCACTGGAACAGGCTGCCCAGGGAACTGGGTGATCCCCCAGCCCTAGAGGTATCTTGAACATGTATAGTTCTGGAACTCAGGGACATGAGCTGTCTTGTGCACCTTGGCTGGGGTCCCAAGGTTTTAATAAATAACTTCATATTGCTTATGCTCCTCAAGCAGCTATGCAGTCTGACTTCCCTGATGAAATGGCATTTCCCTTGTGAAAATAAATGTTCTGTGGAACAAGTGATATATCATAACTGCAAATTTATAGTTATATGATGTAAAAGGTCATGCCTGGCATGTGGTATAGCTGTGCAGAGCAAAGTCCTTGGTAAACTGGAGAAATAGATGCACTCTGTGACAAGCAGTACTTCTGAGCCAACTTCTCCTCTGATCTCTTGAGTTTCATTCATTTTGAATTTGACCATCTGTACCATTGTGCCGTGGCCTTGCAGCCCATACCACTGACTTACAACCTGGGTTTGCTGCTGACCTCACTGTGTTCATGGAGAAATTTGGATGAGAAAGAGAATAGAGGCGAGGACTGTATTGACAGCACATTAAGTTTTGTCCCTGCTTGTAGTAGGGATAAGGAGAAACACAAGCAATTTGTGATGTCTTTCTCACTCACAGTCTTATTAAGATACCTCAGCAAATCTTGCAACTACCAGGCAGGCACTGACCTAATCAATAGAAAATGGATTTTCAAGACACACACCTAGGCAGGGTCACCAGTCATCGTGTCCATGAAACAGACAGTGTGATAATGACTCTCCTTTACTGATCTTGTTTTATTTCCTTCTTCTAAACTGGAAGCTTCTGAATAGTTACTTTTATTTTCAGTGTGCTGTTCAGTTCTGTTACACTCTTTATCATAGCATCCACAAGAAAAAAAAAATAAAGCAAAACAAAAAACCAAAGATTTGATAACTCCCCAGCTTTCCAGGAAATTGATTGTTGCCCCTAACCAAACTGGTTGTTCTCAGAAAAACATACCATAAACATACAGGGAGACTACTTAAATGATGAAAACAACTTCTGTGAAAGAAGAGGTGTATAAGGAGGTCATGTGGAAAAGGGAGATAAAAATTTAATTACCTGGAAAAATTAAGTGGCTACAGCTCTTCTGCTACTTCACCTAAAACACTACAATAGGCATCAGAAGAAAAAAACTCAAGCAGTTTTACCAAAATAACTGAAAACTTTTTTATCCTTCATATAATTTTTATCCTTATATCATTAAATTGTTGAAATCAGTGCCGCAGGGTATTGTGGATTCCACAAATTTTAAGAGCTTGTATTTAAAATATAATAAGGAAAGAGAAAACCCATAAAAATCTGTTCAAATTTCAGATCAAGCTCTGGTCGAGGAGGTCGTTTTAAGATGCAGATTTTACAAAAAGGAGAGATGCTATATATTTGAAATATGAAGGGAAATTATCACTTGCCATATGCTTTTTACTTAAATACTTCCTCTTATTAATGGGTATACTGGTCTCATCTCTTGCTGTATCTCAGCATATACTTTATACTCTCTCAGTAGCTAGGAAGTATCCTCCTCCCACAGGTAGGTGAAGCTCAGTGTTCTGTGGCCTCATCTCATTCAAAAATTATTCTCAGATCCCATTGGAATCCATTGGAATACTTGAGATATATAGCTATTTCCAAATATTAGATGACACTAAACTGAAGAATGTTTTAGGAGGAGGAAACTCTTGATGTTATTGTTTTCCAGTGAGCAAACTGAAGTTCTTACTTTGACACATCTCTCATTGGAACATAGTCCTCAAACACTTTTTATTAAATAATCCCTGCCCAAACTCTCATTAAATGTGAGGTTTACGCCAAGCTGTCTTCCATGTTGACAGTCTAAGCCATTTGAAAATGTTAAAAGTTCATTAGTAAGTGAACATAGTAAAATGGACAAAGGAGATGGAAAACCTGAAAAATCTGAGATGATAGGGTTGCTTCAATACTTTGTTCTGCTTTGCAGTCCTGTCTAATATCTCTGTACTGATATTACTCTGCTGCAAACAGACATCACTGTGGAGCAAGACTGATTCCAAGTGTTCAAAAAGAAGCAGATACATTTTCCCATTTGGCTTGCTTGGATACATTTTAAATTTATACTATTAATCTTTCTCTGACTCAAAACTGGTTTCCCAAATTTGGAAGAAAAGAGAAGAGAATACTCATCTGACCCTCTCAGAAAGTCTGTATATAGTTTAAGTAAGATTGCTGTAGAAAGAACATGTCATTAAATGAGTCTGGGGATCTACAATTCCAGTATAAGGAGTGCTTGTATTCTGTTGGGTACAGTTTCGAAACTTAAATTCAAAACCTGGGTAAAATAGTCATCGAGCTGGAATAAGTAAGAGAAGTTCAAAGCATAGGAAAGATAGGATTTCATACAATACTGCCTAGTTTCCAGCAAGATCATGTGTCAGTCAATAGCTGTAAATGCATGTAGATTATGTCTGCCTGTTGGGAAACACAGGGAGGAATTTTTCCTTTATCTATTCAATTGGAAAATACGTGCTATATGGTAGAGGTAGATTTTCAGCATGATGTAGGAAACACATACCTCAGTCTCTTCTTTTCCTATAATAATAACAATAATAATAATAATTGAAATGTTAGTACCTTATGCTGAGGTATATAAATCTTAAATAAGAAACTATATTATGTTTCCTACTAAAGCACTTTTGGTTGGTTTGTTTATTCCATCTTCAAGGTATATTGATAATTTTGCATTATGATATAAATATCATCTCTGTAAATATGTGGTTGAAATGCTAAAAACCCATATGCTTTTTTATAAATGATACCTGAATATACTTTATAAATTATACCTGAATACACCACATGAATAATGTTTGAAAAGAACTCATAGTATTAAAATTACTTTAATGGATGTGAAGATGCCGCCGCAAAATTTACATTTCTATTTTATTGAAATCAGTAAATTAAAGTTGTGATGAAACTCCCAGTCCTGTAAACTGGAATGTCAGAACTATACCATTCCCAGATTAGCAAAAAAAGCCCTAAATTTGTAAGTGATTTGCTGTGAAAATCCCCTGCTTTTCTTTTCTCCACTATCAGGATAATATTCCCTCTTGTACTCTGTTTACACTTAGCCAACAACTTTTTTCATTAGAAAGTGTCCTAAGCACGTATATGGTGCCTAACTAAGCATGTTCTACTGTCTTGTCCCTATTTTCATGCCTGGACCAGCTTGAATTGATTAAATTAGAGATTTAATTAATAAAGCAATTTGATTCATATCGCTGTTGAATGGACAGGATGGATGCCAGAAGAACATTAAAAGAAACTAGTTCAGACTTGTTACACAAAAATCACTAACTTTGGATATATCTCCCTATACTGACATTGAGTAATTCAGTTAATTTAACTGATTTAAGAGAAACAAGATTTTAGAACTAAGGTGGTAGGAGATCTCTAAAAATGTTGTAGTGTTATAGTATGGAATCCACAAAAATGTAGGTACACATGAATGAGACTGATCTTGTAGGTCATAACTTTCACAGCATAATCAGGAGAAACAAGTTTATAATTGAAAAGATTAATAGTGACTACAGACAACCCCAGAGAAGTAACCTTATCTAACAATTGAATGCATTTCAGGAAATCAATACACCATTGTCTTGCCATATAGCCATGAATTATCTAGAAGTTTTACAGAAAGATATAAAATTTGGAAGAATTTATTTTTGAACTGTAAACAGGAAAATATTCTTTCATATACTTGCTCTAATGCAGGTATCTGGACCTGATTGGTGGTTGGATTTGGTATCAGTTATTGAATTACTTTTAGGAAAAGCATGGCTTAAAACAACTTACTGTGATTATTTTCTAGACAAATTGTCAGCAGAAGGTTTTAAATTGATGTATTCAGAAATGGCTACTGAAAAACTGTTGAAGATGCATCTTTAAAAAGTGTGGTCTTGTCCATGATAGAAGGATTTGAGTAAAAAGGGACATGACAGAGGCTCATAAAGCAACATATGCTCTAGAACATATTAACTGGCTCTCTTGAGTTGCTTTTCATACTACCAGAACAAGGACTTGTGCAGTAGAATTGATACACAACAGACATAATGCTGAAAGACAATATATTACATAAAATTCACAGCCATCCTGTAGTAAGGAATGCCACAATTACTGTTCAAGCCAAGACTTTTACCATGTTTTAAAAAGACTAGAGGTTTATAGGTGTAATGAAAACTTCTACTACCTATAATAGAATTAAAAGATGCTACAAGTCTTGCTTCATGACAGAAATGAACCTTTGCCAAAACTCCAGTTGCTCTTCAGACACAGAAATCCTTCCAGTGATTCTAAAGAGGCAAAGATTTTAGATATATATATATTTTTTTTTTTTTTTTAGTAAGTTGGATAGTGAAATCTCATATTGAAATTTGTTATTGAGTAATTTAAAAAATTATACAATAGAGCTCAAATTACAATAAACATTAATATGATCTTTTCACATTCTTCTCACATTTAAGATATTAATTCTTTAGACAGTATTCTGCTTTGCTTTCTGAGGGGTACTCATTTACAATGTTTGAAGTATTCTTGGCAATTTAAACATATGCTACTGTGAACAAAGTTGTTCCTTTAAAGTAAATCTAAACATGAGATAAAAGAATTAGTGAGATGAAGCTGAACACACAGACATGCTAAAGTCAAGGCCCAGGAGAACATTGACTGTATCATTTTAATGAGCAGCTAGTTAGCCTAGAGTCAGTGCTTTGCTATCAGCCAAACCTTTTCACTTGCACATTCATCCTCAATGAGGCAAGATGGAAAACAGGAACATCATTTTCTGACACCTTGGATAGCTGTCTTCTCCTCTCATCCCTGCTGATATTATAAGAGTGAGACAATTCCAAATAGAATGTCCTTTGTGGAACAAAGATCTGAAAAGAAAAAGCCCTCTGCTTGTCCTAAATGACTACTCAGGTGTTGAAAACACACTAAGGGGCTTGAATATGAATCTTGTCCTGTCTTTTTTTTTTTTTTTTCCCTTAGAGAAATGTTATTTTGGATGTAAGGAACCTTCCTGATGAAATTTCACTGAAAAAAATCCACTTTAACAAAGTCTATTGGTAAAAGTTAACTGATAATTTTATGAGTAAAATCTATGTAGTCCTCTTTCTCCTTTTTCCTCTTAGTTGTTTTTAATCATCTCCAATCCTAATGATCCTTTGCCACAAATGAAGCTTGAAATAAATATGAACATAAAATATCCAGTTCATGATCTTTGCAAATTGCCACATTGTTGCAAGAATACAACTTAACTGTAATCACTGGAGCATAACTTTTGCATGGATTATAAAGTTTATATATTTCACAAGAGACACTGCTCTTACTCATCCCAGTTTTTTATCAGGGTTTTATACAAGTTCAAGCCCACTGACTTTACTGGCATTTCCCCAAATTTGCACCAGTACAAATGAGAGGATGCAAGACTGACAAACAATAATAAATTCTTTTTGCATTTAGACAACATATTTTTTGCCAATAATGTGTTTCAAATAGGATTGTTTTCTGATAAGTTCTCCATCTTAAGGGAATTTCACACTAGCAAGTAACTTTTTATATTACTTTTGCATTTAAATTCTATTTAAACTTTTTAGCCTTTTTCAAAATATGTGTTATTCGAGCATTTATTGTTTTGAAGACTTCTATATTATACTAGAGTAAATTACTTAAAATAAAATTGTAGGGATATTTTCCTAATCTAAAAAATATAATTTAGGAATAATTAAAATGCAGGACATTTCTATCTAAGATGTTTTACACCATATGTCTATGTAATGTTTTAAAGTTATTCTTACAAGATTGTACATAATTCCTATTCCTTTTGCAGTGTTTGGACATGTATGTGAGTGAGAGTGATTTCTTTTTCATGAGTGTTAGATTTATAAGTATCAAGGATAAAACTTTAATTATGAAAAAGTGTGATGTTCTGATTAGCTCAAAGTCTTGATTAAATATAGTCAAGAAATGATTAATATTTTTGATGTTTACTGTGATATATATCAATGCTTTCTGAATCATTCTAGTGACTCTTAAGATAGGCTTTCTTCTGCTACTGATTCTTTCTTGATCTTGCAGTATTCCCAAGTATAAGTCAGTTTTATATTTGTTTTGAGTAGAGCTACTATACATCATGTAACTCATAATTGGAAATAGACAGTGATAGTATCATAGATTTATAAAATATCTTGACTTCAAAGGGACACACAAGGACCATCAAATCCAACTCCTGGCCCTGCACAGCACTATCCCCAAGAGTCACAGCATGTGCTTGAGTGTTTGCCCAATGCTTCTTGAACTCTGTCAGGTTTGGTGCCATGACCACTTTACTGGGCATCCTGTTCCTGTGCCCAACCACATTTTGGGTGAAGAACCTTTTCCTAAGATCCAGCCTTAATCTTCCCTGGCTCATCTTCATGATGTTTCCTCAGGTGCTATTGCTAGTCACCAGAGAACAGAGATCAGTTTTAATTTATTATTGGATTGATCAAGAGGAAGTCATGCCTGATCAATCTGATCGCTTTCTATAATGTCATGGCAAGGAGACTTGATAAGGGAAGAGCAGTGGCTATCTTCTGCCTTGACTTCTGCAAGATTTTGACAATGTCTCCCATAACACACTCATAGGTAGGCTCAGGAAATGTGGGTTGGATGAATGGACAGTGAGATGGATCAAGAACTGTCTGAATGGCAGATCTCAGGAAGTCATGATCAGCAGAGTAAAATCCAGTAGGAAGCCTGCAGTCAGTGGCGATCCCCTGGGATCATTTCTGGATTTGGTCTTTTTCAGCTCATCAAGGGCTTGGATGTAGGGATACCGTGTACCCTCAGCAAGTTTGCGTATGATACAAAACTGGAGGAGCGGCTGATGGGCATTTAGCAGGACCTTGATAGGCTGGAGAGCTGGGCAGAGAGAAATCTAATGAGGTTCAAGGGCCAGTGTAGGGTACTGCACCTGAGGAGGAGTAACCCAAAGTACCAGCACAGGCTGGGGGTTCCTCAGTACAGGAAAGACAAGAAGATATTGAAGAGGGTCCAGCAGAGACCACGGAGATGATTAGAAGTGTGGAGCATCTCTCTTATGAGGAGAGAATGTGGAATCTGGGCCTGTTTAGTGTAGGAAAGATAAGACTGAGAGGGGATCTCATTAAAGCATATAAATATCTCAAAGGCAGGGTGCCAAGAGGATGGTGCTAGATTCTTTCCAGCAATGCCTAGTGGCAGGATACAGAGCCATAAACTAAATCACAGGAAATTCCACCTCACCGTGAGGAAGAATGTCTTTATATTGGAGGTGGCATAGCACTGGAACAGGCTGCCCAGGGAGGGTGTGGACTCTCTCTTTTTCTCTCTAGAGAAGTAAAAACCCACTTGAACATATCAGAATAATATCTGAATAATAATATTCCAATTCCAGAAATCTCTCACTTCTTTTGAAAGGGAAGCTGAATGCTTGAGTCGTTTTTTCATGGCTTTCTTTGGTCTAATCTATTAGGCTATGCTAGCTGTAGCAAATTATGCTAAATCAATGATTGAGGCTATGAATTAAATTCCTTGTTCTGTGCCACTGTTAAAATGGTGCCTGGTTCAGTTTTGGCTTGAGACATAGAAAATTCATTTGCAAAATTCCCACACACAGCACTGCCCAGATGGCATACTCCAAAAGCAGTGTGGATACATTTTCCCTGCACTGGAGGATTAGGGAATATTCTTGGCTATAGATTTGAACAGACCATGTAGTTGACCTCAGAAGAAACTTTTGCTAGTTTACAACTAGATACTTAGCTTCAAGGCTCAAATCCTTCTGGAGAGGATCATAACTCAGATTCCCACTTCAGTAGATTCTCGGGCTTCCCTGAGGAAATGTGTTCTCCTGCACACTATTTTGATACCTCCTATCAGAAAAGCCAATCAAACTAAATGTGTTTTAGGAATGAAATGGAAAAGTCATGTAAATAACAGTAAAATTGCAAAGCACAGAGACACGATTCAAAATCAGTACAGTTACTGTGTGACCATTATCAATCTCCAGACATCTTCTGTCTCACTTTCAAAGATAATACATTTTTAATAGCATCATAGTCATCATTTTGATAAATGAATTTTATTGACATGTAAAGCCACTAATCTAAACAGTTACATGTGTTTTTTTTCAGATTCCCTCAAAACTAGCTTTGTTGGCATCTTTACTGCTTTTCTCAAAGAGGTTGTAACCTACATGACTCTGAAGGTAGAACTGCATGCTTTATACCCTGCAGGACAAATTTAGGTAGGTGGAATTCAATTACGCTAATCTGAATCTGTCTCAGACACCAGAGGCAACATTAGTTTTCCTGCTGGGATTTTTACCTCTCTAACAGTGCAGTAATCTTTCATTAGATAGTCTGGCAATATCTATATCTTCAGTGTGGACAATGGACACATTTGAAGCATAGCACAAATGTTTCAAAAGGAAAAATAAGTAAATTAGAAACACCCTTAACTGTTTCAGTAGTACAGATTCCCAGAAGAGCTTCATTAAAATTGCCCCATTTAAAAATGTGTTTAAAAATGCAACTACTCAAAATGATCAGATATATTAAACACTATCACACAAATGAATAATTTACAATTAATAACCAAATCATATAATTATAGAACTTTAGTAGTTTAATTTACTTTATCCATCTCTTCCTTTCTCAGTCCTTCAAAAAGCATTGACCAATGACTTTTCACTCCTGTAAAAATTTTCTGTCTGCTGCTAAGGGATTACAAGTCTGACTATTTCTGACATCTGATTGTCTTCAAATTTCCCCTTACTTCCAAGCTATTTTGTTCAAAACCATGGACTGCTGTGTTCTTCGTTTTCAGGTTGAAGGACATGGAGCTGTTGAAGCAAGCACAGAGATGGGCTACGAAGTTGATAAGGGGAGTAGAGCACCTCCCCTGCAAAGACAGGCTGAGAAAGTTGAGACATGTTCAGCCCAGATAAGAGAAGGATTTGTGGAGACCTGGGAGCAGCCTTCCAGTATCTGAAGGGAGCCCATGGGGATGCTGAAGAGGGACTCTTCATCAGGAACTATAGTGACAGGACAAGGGGGAATGGCTTCAAACTAAAGAAAATAGATTTAGATTAGATATTAGGAACACATTCTTCACTGTGAGGATTCTGAGGCACTGGAACAGCTTTCCCATGGGACTGTGGATGTCCCACCTGTGGCAGTGTTCAAGGCTGGGTTGGATGGGGCTTTGAGCAAACTGGTCTAGTGTAAGGTGTCCCTGCCCATGGCAGGGTGGTTGGACTAGATGATCTTTAAAGTACCTTTCAACCCAAACCATTCTGCGAATCTATGATCCTAGGTTCAAATATGAGTTAGCTTCAGAATTTTGGAGGTAGTAAAATGATGTTTTTGGAGTAAATTGGTTTTAAATGCGTTTCAATTAGACCATGACATCTACTCTTAAAATTAAATTACTTAGAAAAAACAATCAATTTATTGAATTGGTTCTTTCATACATAGTTTTGGGGTTTTTTCCTTGTGTTTTACAATTCGCCATCATGAAGTGTCAATATATAAACTGCAACGTCAAATAAATTGTCTCCTTCATTTCCTTCAGGGTCTTGCTTTCTTGATCTTCCTGGATGCAGCATATTAACACACAGACATTATTTTTAAGTGAACTGTCAATTTTCAATGGAACATGTGCTATACTGGTGATGGTTCACTCCTAACACTGCCTCTAAGCGTAATATGCAAGTTCTCACGCCCAGAGTGATGCCATTCATCCCTATATTTTATCACACAATTCCAGCAGGTCTTTTGCAGTTCTCCCAGTCACATACCCTCATGATATTTCCTAATGTGTATCACTTTTACTGTAGTATAAAAATGTCATTCAGGTAGATTGAAAGTTCACACATGATTTCAAGCCTTGGGCCTGAAAAATCCTGGAAAAGCCCATTCATTATTTCTTTTTGTCTTAAGACTGTCACACATTGTATATAAAAATATGGAGAAATATTAGGAAAAATACAATTGCATCATTTGTATTGTACCATTAAGTGTAACTGCCCAAGTGATACAGAATGATCGTGCCTATACTGCTGAGGGGAAGCACCCTTCAAATCAGACAGCCTGAGCTCACGTCTGTATATTTGACCTGACTTTAAGCTGTACTGTAGTTGTGTGTTGTAAATGTAGATGTTCTTTCTGTTTTCTGTCCTTTAGTTCTTTGTAGCTTTGTTTTAATATGGCAATTGTCGTGTTTATCAATAGTCATTCTTCTACCTACTCACTTTTATTAGGAGAGCCTGGCAAAGGTAAGCTGTGTGGTGTCTGTTGGCTTCTTCCACGTAGGATTGTCCATAGTGGAGAGAAATAAAAGAAAAGGCCCTGAGCACTCCTTAGCTCTGCACTGCCTGAACTTCAATACTTAGCTAAAGTCACCCATAAAATCTGATTGTGGTGCACCCTTGAGTGTCATTTGGATCTTTAAAAGCCCAATTTTAAGTATAAATTGAATAAAAGGAAACTAATAGGAGGACAATTTTTGACAGATCATAAATAATATTCAATTCTAGATCTGCAGAAAATAATGTTTATTTAATGTTTATTATCGAAGTAAACTACTAACAGCAGGAGAAACCAGATCAATATCTGACTACTGTGGCCTTTTCTTTAGCAGAAATTTTTATAGTACCAACAGTAAAATCATTGGATATGATAAAAATTAGGTTCTTGGCCTTTTAGTGCAAAGTCAAAAGTATCGCCTGCAGGATACTATCTGTTCCTATACATATATATGTAAATTAAATGGCTGTTCAGTTCACATAAGTATATTTTTGACCATGTTTTCCTGTCTTCAGCTTGTGGAGAAAATTTGTTATTATGATGATAACCAGAAAATTAAACCTATATTTGAATATAATGAAATAAAATTATTTTTAAACTCTATGAAAAATTCTTTTTTAAACATTGTAGTGCAGCTGTCAGTAAATCAGATGCATCTGACGTAGTAATTACCCTTGCTAATCAATATCTTCTATTTAATCCATTCAAACTGACATGAATATTTTAAAAATCTCTAAGAATTTAGAGCAAGTTTAAGGGTCTGACTCAAAACCTCTTTTGGTTTAGAGGTTTTGCTATGCTTGCAAATTATGTGACTTGCCCAGCAATGACTCTCTTGGGATTGGAGTGTACAAAGAAAAGTGGCTGCATAATAATAACAACAATTAAAAAATAAAGCAATCTTAACTACAGCTCCAGTAAGTAAAAGAACTCCTAAGAGAAGGAATGTCTCGTCCACCCACATTTCCTCACCACATTTCCTCCTTTTTTGATTCATCAATAGTTCTGTATATTCCTTAATTCTTTGTTGGGATTATGTCCTGATACATCTCAGCCTGTTCAAAAGGTACCACCTCCAAAACTTGCAAAATTTTTCAAATTTTAAGTGTCTACATCAAAAATTTTTTAATTGAAAATTTGAAAACCTTTTTTATTATATAAGCCAATTAATGTACGTGTCCTTATGTGACAATTGATGAAGGCATTTCACCACCTCCAGAATAGTTTAGAGTGGCCAGAATAGTTTAGGTACACATTTCAGAATAACAACCTAGGTGAGCCCACATGGCTCCAAGCTCCACCTCGTCATGTCCAAGACTAGGACAATTATAAAGACAGACAAAAAGACAAAATACAGTAAGGTTAACGAGAAGTATAAACCTGAAAAGCTCCAGTACTGAAGTGAACCCAGTTCTGTGTGCAGTGTACATCATCTTCAAATACGTGTGTTACATTCAAGCAGCACTTCAGTCGAATTGAAAATCACACAAACCAATATTCTCTAATATGCAATTTTCTTGCTTAGTGGTGTATTTAGGTACAATTGCTATTAAATGTGAGAGGATTCCTGTTGGGTTCAAAAAGTGTTGTCACATTTGTTCAGGTTTTGATGTCCAGAGATCAGAGAACCTAGCAGTGTTAAGTCCAGTCCAAAGTAGTTGTTCCACTACCAGCAAACAAACCAGTTACTGAAGGAAGCAGTGCTCATTTTGTAATAAATTAAATTATCTAGAAGGTTATAGGTTTTCAAATGTTAAACTAGAATTACTGATATATATATTGTGGAAATAGTCTTATATTGTAATAATGTTGATGCATTATAATAAACAAGTATTCTGAATAAATATATATTTTCAAAGTTCATAAAGTACCAAAACAGTATTGTGATTATTTGATGTAAAAATTATATCAGAAAGTATTGAAATAATTGATTAATGCATCTAATCTGTTCTCTTTCCACCACATTTTTATAATTATCTGCACTGATATGCTCAAAAATATGAGAGGATCTTTGCTAAGATCTTATTTGTGTTCTGTACTGCCTACACTTTGGGAGGGCTATCTTCCATTCAAAAAGAGAAAAAATTGTTCATGTATAATCAAATTGGGCAATGAATATTCCTCAAGGAGGAAAAATATGTACCTTTTAGTATATCCTGTGGATGTAGCAAAAGTATAATTCTATATACCATTTAGTACAGTCAAAGTCAAATAAAAGTATATGTATTCCACAGTGCATAAGAAAATACACCAATACGTGTAGCAGATGTGAACAATAGAAAGAAAGAATACTATTTTTATTTCAAGGAATCTACTGTTTATTTCCCTTCTGCCAACCCCACAGTTACTCAACATATCTTCTACAATTTTCCTGTTCCTGCTGTTCTTCCAGTGTCTTTCTTGGGGGAAAAAAAAAGAAAAAAAAGGCAAAAAAAGTTATTTACAAGTGTTTCCATCTCCCTTTACATTTTTTTACCTTTCCTTTTGTCCCCTTTGATTTTCTTTCATCCCCTGCTTATCTAAAGGAAAAGATAGGAAGGTAGGAAGTCTTGCAGCTGACTGGGAGATATTAATATAATGACAGACTCATTGGCAGACCAAAAAGACAGATAACTGTTTCACCCATTTTATTTTCCTTGTGAAGATATTAGTTTGCATCCTCAGTCCCAGCCATTGACCGTACTTCATGAAAATTAATATTTCATAGAAATTTAGTATCTTTGAGACCTTAATCCACCTGTCAAATTTGATTGAAAAATCCCAGTAAGAGCAACATTTATTAAAAGAAACCGACAGATGTGGATAGAAAGAGATGGACCAAAAGACAGAGCTGTTTTGTAAATATTATTCACTTAGGAAATAAAATTAAAAGTCTGGTTTGGAATCAATGGGTTATACTGAGCAGGTATGTAGTGCTAGTTGCATTCCATAAAATGTTTATTGTGCTTTTGAACGTTCTAACTACAGCTTATTATCTGTCATTAAATCTGGAATAGAATACATTCCTAATTAGTACTATGTTCAGATATGATATAATAGTCCAAAGCAATTATTTTTTGGCTATAAGAAAATTAAAATTGTAATTATCTTTCCTTAAATATTGTAGCTGAGGTATTTTTAACTTTCCGATTTAGGAGATTCAAGTTAGTCATCTCAGCTTATCTACATGAAAAAAATTCTTGACTCCATCAGTCTAGATTTCATGGCTTACATTTAGGGAAAGTGGAACTAAAGCTCCCAGTGACACCCAAGTGGAGTGCTGCAATCACAGTACATGCACTACCAAGTGTAAGTTATTAAGGAGAGGGTGCATTTTCTGGATAATACAAAGATACACACAAAAAAGAATAAATCTTAAGGGTGTTTTTGTTTCCTAGTCTCTTTAGTTTTCAGGCATAGACTTCACTATTTTTTTCATCTCTTCAAAGCATTAAATGATCTATTAATAAAAAACAGCAGTAGGAACTGTGGGTGCTGTCAAAATCTTGGATCAATGATTTTGGGAAGGAGTGAGAAGGAATCAGTTTATATTTCTGAAACCAATATTTGCCCATGTTTCCTGATTTTTGTGTTCTATGTGTTCAATAGTAGAAACTCTAAATAAAACGTAAAAGAAGCCTAAATTCTCCCCGTGACTCCTTTGGAAGTTTATTTTAGGAAACTCATCTTGATTATGCTTAACTTGCCTTATTGTGAAAGTTTAAACAACTGTGATTTTGCAATTATTCCCAATTGCTTTATCACTCTCTCACCCAGAATTATTTAAACTAGTCCTCTACTGCTTTGAAGTCACCTATATTGAAGGAGTATATACTGAGATTGCAAACCAGAACACTAAGTGGAAACACCATCTTATATTATTATATGTCACCTAACTTATTGGAAAAGAAATTTTGGTCACATCTAAACAACTGACTCTCATTTTTGCCTTTATAATATATAAAAAATCCATTCATGCTAGACTAGACCTCAAACAGAACAGTTTAGAACAGAGAGGTCAGTGGAAGGTAATTATAATGTAGAAACTCCTCCAAGACTATTCACTTTGTCTGGGCTCTAACCAATTTGATTGGATAGAATGGGAGGTTTCTACCAATTTCTTCTCTTGCCACTACTGATTTTACAAAAATCATTACTGTTGGTAATTCATGATGTGTTAAGGCAACATTTTAAGATTTTGTATGTCTACCTTGTTGGGTGAAAGAAAAACAAGACTAATTATTATTTTGTTAAATCCAGTTGGTATTGCTGATTATATGTATTTAATTTTTTAAAAAAAATGTGAATAGAAGTATATAAATGAAGAAGATATATAAACCCAATTAGCTTTTATAAAACAGCATATGAAAGAAGATTTGGAAAAATGATATCAGGTTGTATAAGTGAAATTAAAAAGTTTAGGAACCATAGAAGTTGGCTTTTCAGGCATTTACCACAATACCATTCATGGAATGTTTTTCTCTTTTCTAACTAAAAAAAATCTCACAGGTATTAGCAAAGGCCAATAAAAGCTACTTTTATTGTGAGAGAAGAGACACGGCTGCCTCACATCATTAGAAACAATTTCTAGTCTCCCAGAAGACACAGTTTAATTGATAAAACATTAGTGTGATAGAGACCATTTGTCAAAACTTAGACTTGTGAACTTACTAGAGCTTAATGAAAATGAGCTGAAGTTTTCTGTTTATTTTTTAACCTAGTGTTTCTTTAAAAAGAAGTTTCATTTCTCTTTTTTTTAATTATCTGTAAGATTTTTTGTATTTTAGAATGGAAAATACCAAGAATTGGTTTCGAGGGATACATTGATTTTTATCCAGTAGTGCATGTAATTTAGCTTTTTATTATGAATAATCTCTTGGTAGCTCTCCCTGGTATTCTAATGAAGTGTTACTATGGATATGATTTGATTTTAACTTCTGCAATTATTTTCTCAGATATTATTACTGCTCCGCATAACATTACAGCCTTAAGGTTTATATGTGCTTCTCACACATTTTGATTCACCTCTGGTAAAGTAAGGCCCCATGGCCACCCTTGGTGCAGCAACCAAAGACCATATAATAACTTCCTACAAAAGGATGTCTGCAAGGAGTAATTACAGAATTACAAAATCACAGAAATGTCAGAAGGAGGAAAAGAGGAAAGAGTTATTTATGTGTTAGAAACCATGGAAAATGCCTGAGAACAGTCACATAGGAATGAGGCCTTCTTCCCCTAGGAAGGTGGTGTGATCTCTAACCCAGCTGAAGTGCACCTAACAGCAATACATGTAGTATGGGCGAGGAGAACATTGCGTGGGGGCTGAGTGCACCCCCAGTCAGTTTGCAGACTACACCAAGGTGGGAAGGAATGTTGCTCTGCTGGAGGGCAGGAAGGCTCTGCAGAGGAATCTGGACAGGCTGGATCAGTCCCCTTAGATCAGATTAGATTAGAATTAGATTAGATTAGATTTAGTTTGTCAGGTTTTGGAAAAGGCTGCACAGGGAAGTGGTTAAATCACAGTCCCTGGAGGTATTTTAATGATGTGTAGATGTGGCACTTAGGGATATGGTTTAGTGTTGGGCTTAGCAGTGTTAGTTTTATGGTTGGACTTGATGATCTTAAAGGTCTTTTCAACCCTAGGTCATTCTATGATTCTAGAAATTCTAAAATCTTTACTTCCTTAGGAATTTGCATTGAGTAAAAAAGGCATCCCCAACTATCTAGAAGGAGAACGTTTTTTTTATTTTTTTTTTTTATTTTTTTTATTTTTTTTATTCCTGAAACCTATCCAATGGATTCAAAGTTGCAAGACTGAACTGACTGGAGATCAGGTTTTAAAACCTTTCCTTTCAAACCATTGTGCAGCCACTCTCTTTTAATACCCAGAATCATAGTACAGAAGGACACATACAAAGTTGTATAAAGATGCAACAAGGCTCTGCAAATGTTCAGCCTTATAGTATAGAACAGTTTATCATGGAAACTGCAGTATGAACTTGCATCAAGATTTTCCAATACATAACATTTCTATAACTATTCTCCTCAGAAAGAACTAAAGCTTCAAGATAGATAGATTACATAAGATACTTCTAACTATGAAAAGAACCCTGCTGAATATAGAAAACCACACCCTGAACTCTTCAAGTTTATCTCCAAAATAATGACAGAATTTGCAATACTCTAAATCACTTTATGAATGTAATCAGCACTAAGCAACTGAAAAGGAGAGGTGCTCTCATGCTCAATAAAATTATTTGCTCCCCTACTAAACAATACTTGATCACTTACAAGAGATGAGATTCCTTTCACCATTATCTGAGTTATAGGCAAACATACATGCGACTTACACCAAAAGCTACTTTACAGTCATTTTATTTTAATAATCTTTCTTTTTCCTCTTATTGCTTCCTTTTTATTAGACAAGCTGCTAAGCAATAAAATAACTTTTCATCTATTTTTTATGTCTTATATAAAATTCCCTTACTGACCTCAA
The DNA here is from genome assembly GCA_013398275.1 of Promerops cafer. Taxonomy (NCBI): domain Eukaryota; kingdom Metazoa; phylum Chordata; class Aves; order Passeriformes; family Nectariniidae; genus Promerops; species Promerops cafer. The sequence goes on along the minus strand of VZSE01007029.1, from coordinate 1,128,203 downwards.
TGGAATTTTTGCCTAAGACATGAATAAAAGGTAATGACTATCATTTGCCCTGCTCTTTAGGTTTCTGATCTGAGGGTGAAAGTATCACACTTAAATAAATTTGTATTTATTTTTAGGCAGTCTGAAACCAAAGACCTTGGCTGGGTTTCTTGATGGGTTTTTTTTGGTTGGGTTTTTTGATTAATTTCTTTTCTGAGGTTCAGATGTATACTTATTTAAGATTTGCTTACAGCATTGTTATTTTCCTGCTAACGTGTAGCACTGCACTCAAAGAGCAGTTAACATTTCTGAAATATCCCATACTAAATAAAGCTTCCTGGGAAATATTTAATTATTTTTTTAAATATTTCTATTTTTCATTACCTGAACTCTAGAAAATATTTATTTTTATTGGCTTGAGTATATTTTATCTTTTATTTTGACTTGTTTGCCCAAAAATTCTTTGTCCATTAGGTTATGCTTGTTACTGATAAGGTGGTACAATGAAGAGACAGTTCCATGTAATGCTGCTACTTAGAAGAACAGAAATTATTTTTCCTGATCATAGTCTTAATAAAGTGAAAATTTATTTTTATGTACTTCTTCATGTCTTAGTCTGTCAATACTTCAATCTGAGAGTTTAGTTGTCTGCTCTAGGCTTCTTACAGTGCTCACTCACATTGAGACAGCCTAGACTGTTTCTATTTTACCCTGAGCTTTCTGCTTGTCTCTCCATGTTCTAGTTGTCTTCAGAGACAAATAAGCCATTTATCTGAATTATATTTCAGAGCCTCTTTCTGGATAGGATAAATCTCTCTAGTGTGCCTATGTTTTTCGCCACTGTTTTTGGGGAATCCTTAGGTGAGTAACACAAATGACAACTTAACACTAGAGACTCGACACTGTCAGATGAAACCCACTCCTTGTCTTCCCGTTTCCCCTGCTGAGCTTCTTTCCCCAGCATTTCACTGCCAATCTGCAGACACTCAGTCACTGTCTCTAAAACCAGAACTGCAACTGAGCCCCAGAACTGGAGTTATAATCAGGTCCATCTGGAAGGTCATGGCCATGGCTGAATGAAGGGCATGGGCAGATGCAGGGGCAAGGGCCAGAGCTGAAACACAGTCCCCAAATGGAGGGTGGCCCTGCGGACATCTCACCACCCTGGCTCACACAGCTCATCTCATTTCATCCTGATCCCAGCTTTGGGGCACCATCCTGCATCTCCATCCTGGGGCACAGGCAGACAAATCCTCACGGAGTTGGGTTCTAATTCAGGGTCCCATGTCTCTCACTGGGAAACACTCAGGACTGTGGATTGTGTTTGATGAATTTGATACCTCCAGACCCACTTCTCTTAGGAATCTAATGATCTCTCAACACCATTGTTATTACCTTTTTCACTGACTTTTTCTCATAGTTGCCCGTATTAACATCAGATAGCAATGTACACGCTATGCCTAATAAATGGCGCATAAAACACCCTCCAATTTTTCCCAAATATAAAGTCACAATTTCATTTTTCATTTTCAAACTTTCTATTTTTTTTCTTATCAGTTTTAACTTGCCCATATATGTTCCTTGAAGGCTTTCACTCCTTCATTATTACTACTATTTGGGAGAAGCACAAACACCATATTGCATGATGCTGTCCTCATAGCAGTGCAATTAAGGCCTGTCAGCAGTACAAATGGAAATGTTACCAATGGACTGTGTACACAAAACCATCTCAAGAATAATGCTCTGCAATGTTGGTTCTGATGCCTCAGTGACAAAGCACTCTAATAATGGTTATCTACAGAGATCTATTCTATACTCCAGTGAGTTAACAAATTCTAACTTACAGACCCTAAAATAGAAAAATAAAAAGCAATTTTCTCCATCTGTTGGGCTTTCTTCTCCTGCTTCTAGTGACTCTTCATTAGCTTTGAAACAACTATTCCCATTGTGTCTGATAGAAATACATCCACAAATATTACTACTCTGTTTGCTTTCTTAGAAGTGTCCAAGGTATATTTATTGCCAAGTTACTAGTAAATTATATTAAAACCTTGTTCAGAAATAAAATTAGCACCAGTGTCAAAATCTTCTCATTTTACACCTTTGTTTTAAATTAGCACAATTCTAGTAATTAGTGATATGCAGTGTACCTAAACTAGCAAACTCATATTGAGTAACAAGTTCAGATATGAAAATAATACACCATTCTGTTTATTAATTATTTTATAAATCAAATTATCTTCAGAGAAAAAATTCATTCTTTTTAAAGAAATTAAATAATAATGTGAAAATAAACACAGAAATAATATATTGAATGATATTGTGTATCCAAAATTCTGAAATTCATTGTGCTACATGATACAATGATTCGACATTCTGTATTTCACTTTCTGAGAGAAATTTCAGGATTGTAAAAACTGTAAAGGTGGCAAAAAGATGTTTGAGGGATAAATCTACCAAAGTGGACATTGTGGTGATCTTTACCTACCTTTTATCAAAAGACTGAGAAATAACATTTTGACTGAATGTAAATATTCTCACTCATAAGAGAACACTACATACCAAGGGCTATAACACCTATCAGGAAAGAAGAAATAAGTACCAGAAACTTAAACTTAGTATTCTGAAATGGAGAGATTGATGATGATTTTTCTAAAAAACAAGAATAATAAATAATTGCAATAAACCAAGAAAATTGTTAGATCCTCACTATATTTTAACGCCTCAAGAAATGGATTTATTTCCAATAGATGTGCTTTAGACAAATAAAAGGGCAAATTCCATGGCATGTAATATACAGAGGAGGACAGACAGAATTCCTGATGTTCTTTATTGTGCTTTGCCTTTATGAATCCTAGTGAGTAGGGCTTTGCAAGTTGCAGAAATCTATTTATGAATCTAGTTGTAGGAATGGGACCTATAGAAAATGCAGAAATGAAAGACAGAAAAGATAGTGAGTAGAAAGTTAACAATGTTACTTTTATTTATGTTTTGAATGCAACAATTTACCTTGCATAAGTAAACAAGGTGGCAATATCAAGGAACATCAGTTATACATGCCTGAGCATAATTTTGTCCCTAATGTATATTTGCTATGATGTATTTAATAGCATTATCATGCATTTATTTTCACAAGATTCATTCACTGTGCACAGAGAATTGTGAATGAAGCAACTGAGTAAAATTTAATTTAATTCTAACTATTTGATGGGTTGTTCTCTGTCTCGTGCATAGTTTATCAGCAAATCCACGTGCATAACACTTAGAGCTGTTCTCAGTAATACTTTTGGGCTTCTAAAGTGTTTATCATATCTGATTAATATTTTTATAAGAAATGCAAATATAATTTGGACAAAAATTAATTACGGATCCAAAATATTATTTTGGTCTTATAGAAATTGAGTATCTTTCTCACATATTTTTCTTATTATCCAAATTATCTACTAATCAGGCAGGGTCTTTGTCATGTCTGACAAAACAAAAAGATAGAATTACTGTCTTTGTGAATGTGGAGAAAAGAGGAAATGCTGGTAACTTTGTCTCACAGGACTGGTATCATTTGAACAAGTTCACTGTGTGATGGATGGGCTGTTGCAGTGTTGCCATTTGGCACTAAAGAAACTGAAGTTCTGAGGTCTCACATGGAAAGGTTGCTGGTTGCAGAAATTGCTCTTGTGCATGCTGTTTAACTTTTTATGAGAAGCTCCAAGCTCTGATCAAGAATAATTTTTTTTTTTTCTCTTCACAAGTTTGTGTTTATTCTGAGCAGGTTTTGATATAAAGGAATTGGGTAGCAAAACTGTTATAGTGAACACATGAAAAGTTGAGAAAAACGATGATATGCTTAGCAATTTTTAATGAGCTCAATAAAAGAGAAAATAAAACAAAGATAAACTAACACTCGAGTGTCATTCAAGTCTCAGCATTTTTAATAATGAAAAAATGAAATATAATGTTGCTGTCTTTAAACATAAATTTGCACAATAAGCTCTTAAAATAGAAGTGCATTCTGTTTTTTGCCATGATACATTCCAAGGCTTTGCTTGTGTTTTTCTACCTTCAAGTTGCCAGGTTATTTAATCCATTGGTCTACAGAGATTCAGAATATATTCTCCTCCAGAGTATTAATTCAAAACTAAATTATCAGAGACTAAAGCAGTATAGTTTCACAGCTGCTGCAACAGTATTAAGTAGAAGTATTAATAAGATGGATTTCTGTGGGCAGAAGAGAATACATGACACTTTGGCCACTAACACCTAAATGAATTTCACTGTGAAAGCAGCAACTGGTAGCCAACAGTGTGGCTGCTCTCTGTATCCAGTAACAAGAGAAAAGTACTCCAAGAGCTGGATTTGTCACACATCTCCAAAACAGTCCAAGGAAACATGAATAATGTTGTTTTGTTTAAAAATAAAGTAGTTTTCTATTTACTTGCAAACCATACATGCGAAGCCTTACTTCCTGAACAGCAGACAAGTAAAACATTCTAATCCATAACTTTTACCAACTTCTAGACAAAACTTTAATACAATTTTAAAATGCCTTCACTAAATGCTTTATATAATAAACTTGTTACTCAGTCTCTGGCTAAAATTCTTAAGGTTCTTTTTGATACTCTTTTATTACCTTTTAAAAGAAAAATGATAAAATATTTCTTGAAGATTTGCACTTGAAGACTATATTCCATGATGCTGTGCAGGATTCTTTATCCATTTTGGAAAGAAAAATCTGAAAAATTATTGACAAGCAATGGAAAAAAGACAGAACTACAGTTACTATTAAGTGACAGCACTCCATAGTGGGATAAATACTACAGGAATTACAAACACTCATCCTGCTTCAAACTTCCAATGCGTGACCATCATCGGAATGTACAGCAAGGAACAGCACTGTGGGACACTACAGTTTCTGTATGTTTTAGCATAGATAGCACCTTTGGGTTCAAATTTTGAAAAGAGATTTAAGGATGTTCTCCCAGCATGACTAAAACAGACATGCCATCTGAAGTGAGCTAAAGACAAAATGGAGAAGAGATGCACAACGAGTTTTTTGTTTTTACCTTGTAGAACAGAGCTCCATGTGTATGCTTCCTATGTTATCCTCTTAAAGAAGAGCTTTTGCACATGCTGATAACAAATTTGGGAATAAAATTCCTGTCAGGACTTTCTTTACTTTTTGGACAAAAGGGAAGAAAACACCTGTCCAAGGTGACTCCAGATAAATTTTTGTTTAAAATATTACAACTGAAAATGAGATATATTGAAGTGACAAGATTTCAGAAAATAAACTCAGAGACCTATTTATTATTTACATATTTCCGGTAATAAAATAAGACAAAGGTTTGTGGAAATAAGGAAAAAATAAATATTTTAAATGTCCTGTATACTGTATTCTAAAATATACCTATTTGTGTTGTGCCCATACCCTGATAGGCATGATTTATTTTATCAAATTTTAGCCACTTAGAAGACTGATAGTCAAGCTTCCTATATGGTTGGGAATTGTCTTCCTATATGGCATGGAGTTTCTAGACAGTGCAGCACATTCCATTAGCCCAGATAATTCTCCTAAGAAGGCACTGAGTGTCTGCAACCGTTTCCTTCCACCAAGTGTTGAGGAAACCTAGGACAATCTTTTTGTAATGCCTTGAAACTGTTCTTTTTATTTCCTAAATTTCCTCTTCTCTATTCTGTGTTCGTATCAAGATATCTTCATGCAAAATATTTCAAGGCATCTGTATACAATGTGCCATGCATACTGTGCCATCCATATGTGACATCTATATTAGCTGATGACACAGAGCTGTGGCACAGGTACAGCACTGGTCTGCAGCCATCCAAGCTGTTAAGTGGTTAAAACAGTCTTGACTCATGCAGACTTTCTCCCAGATAGCACCCAAGCATGCCTCAGGGGTGGCATGCTGCATACTTATAGAAGAAAAAACAAACATATTTGCACACTTAACCCATTTTAACGAATGTTTGCAGAATATCTGCAACACAGCATTTCTAATTTTAATGATAAATTTCAATCAGTGTAATTCAATCAGATATTGAAAGATTTTGTGGGAAAAGAAAAAAAAAATAAAATAAACCAAACCCACACATCCCCCTTTAAGGAACACCACAACATTAAAATGAGTGTATTTTTATAGCTTGTTAAATAACATCATAATGCCAAATTGAAAATCCTTTTTAGTAGTGAGCAATCTATTTCAAAAATTAATCTTCAGCATGATTTTTTAAGATGTCTGGTTTTGGTTTTCAGGTTTGTTTGTTTGTTTGCCTGTGATTTCAGAAAATAGAAACATGGACAGACACATAACAGTGAAACACTTAAAAAAAACTGAGATGCAAGCTCAAAATGGAAAATTTCAACCAGGTGGTTTAGTTTGGAAAATGTAATGAAAGCTCAGTAAAATGAATTTTGATTAGAAGTAATCCATAATGTAAGAAGTTGTTGTGCTGTCAGGCGATGCGCTTGTAAATTCATGACAAATTACTTAAATTTGGGGAAACTTTATAACAATCTCTTAAACTATCTGAGGGAAAAGAATCTTGTCAATTTACAATCTACATTTTAAATAGAGCTGTTACATCAAGTTTAATCAGTTAAGTTCAACGTGCATTAATTTCTACAGTTCAAACTATTTGCAATGCAAATAAAAGAAATGTGATGTAAGTAGTAGTAAAATGACACAGGGAGTTCTCTGAACTGCTGTTGAACTCTGTTGTGGCTCAGAAAAAGTGGACATTATACTTACTGCACATGGTAGAGTCAGTGAAGTAATAAATATTAAATCTGTCCCTGCAGGGAAGGAGAAGACGTTTTATTAATATGATCTAAGTAGCTGGGCTTGTTAAAGAATTTTCTTCTTATCAGCTTTGAGAAGCAGAGTAAAAATTAAAGTTGGCATAGCAGTACTGAATTAATTTAAGGAAAGCCTTTCTGCTGAAGGAATTTACGAATATTGGCAAATTAGATTATTGTAGCAATACAACAAATTCATCAGAACACCTAAAGGACACCTCTTTAAAATTAAACTTACATGGTCAAAAATGAAGAACATAGTGGAGGAAAAAAAATATTCTAAATATATAAAAACTCAGAATTTTGATTGGAAGTAATGGATAACGTAACAGGGTGTGGTGCTGTCAGATATTACATTTTTAAATTCATGACAAATGACTTGATTTTGGGGAAACTTTATAATAATCTCTTAAACCACAACTATCTGAGGGGAAAGAATCTTGTCAATTCGCAATCTCCATTTTAAATAGAGTTGTTACATTATGTTTAATCTATGTTTAGCCTGCACTAATTTCTTCAATTTGAACTATTTGTAATGCAGATAAAATGTGTGATGACTAGTGAAATTTTAAACCAACACCTTTGAGTCTCCAACTTTAGTAACCATAAAACTGTACAAGTGAACACTCAAAATCTTTTGAGTTTGCTTTCTATTTCTTTCCATTTATTACCCTGTTTTAATCTCAGGTGTTTCTGTAGTTAGATGCTTTGTCAGCTCTGTCCCTCCATTTTTTTTAAATTTGTTTTTGTCTCTGTCAGCATCTGGTTTGTCCTACTCTTTTGAGTACAGTCAAAGCTTATTTTCTATTACGCATGCTAGAAAAACAAATGACACCTAAGTCGAGGTTTGTAAAAACATATTTTTGGACCCTCAGCAATATGGCAGCCCATCAGAACGCCTCACCAATGTCTCTGAAAAGTTCATTACTATTATTATTATTATTATTATTATTATTATTATTATTATTATTATTATTATTACTATTTTATTAATTATTATCATTGTTAATAATTATTATTATTGTTGTTGTTGTTATTATTATTATTATTCTCATATAATTCTACCTGAATAAGTAGAAATCTGAGTAAATTCTGCCCACAGTCTGTCAAAGTGTTTCTTTTTTTCTGACAGATTACTTACTGGTGTCACTTGATAAAATATTTCTGTTCTCTAAAGTTTGTGGAAAACAGTCACCTGCAAGTCTTCTGAAGTTCATATTTAGAAATCAGAAAGAATATACTCTTGGAGATAAAAAGAAAAAATGTTATGGGATAATGACACAGAGATTTTAATACAAATATATCAGTTTCACTTACCACGTGGAGGACTACAATCCAAACTAAATATGTTTGTTTGTTATCCATATCTATTTCTTGCTACAAATATGAATCCATGGCTTTAGAAATTCTGGAAGTGGAGAATAGTTTAGTAGGGTATCAGTAGGATTACTAGGTGTTTTCTACCTCAGCATCTGTTGTCTGTGTGCAGCCAGGACATTCCAGTGCCTCTGAGTTCTTCGCAGCCACCACACGGGAGACCATCTTACCTTCACGGTGAGTTATTTATGATTTTTATTTACATCAGTTGTTTTGTATCTTGAAAGTGCTGTGGTATTTGTTTTTTTTTGTCTTATCTTTAGGGGGCTTGTATTTTGGTTGTTGTTGGTGGTTTTTTGTTTGGATTTATGGGGTAGATTTTTTAGGGTTTTTGTGGTTTTTTGTTCAAAATATTTTTTTCTTCTATTGTTTTCTCTGTCTTCAATACATCTCATGGATTTCAAGCACTTTGTTTTTCACCAGTGGTGATGATTTCTTCGAAGCACAGCCGATCACCTGCCTGAGATACATAAATCAAGCATTTTACCACTCAAATTTGTGTTTAACCCACATGTCTAAGGAGAATTGCACGAAGCAAAGCAATGCAGGGTCCCCAGGCAGGTGCAAAGGAGAGCTGCTTTTGGCAAAAACCAGGCCTTTTTAAGCAGGTAGCCCATTATCAGCTACATTCCATTTCAGCACAACAAATATAATTCAGCCAACCACCATAAACCGTGATGTGAGCACATAAGGGTTATAAAGCAACTTCTTCTACCTCCAGTTCAGCTGAGTCACTTCCCCACAGTCCTCTTCTGCTTAGCCAAAGTAGCAGGCCTGAGCCGTGATTTTGCAAGGGTAACAATGCCCTTATTTTATAATACTTTGCATATATGCAACAGAGAATGACTGACAGATGAAGATGTGACACTGAAACCTGAAGAGGAATGAAACTCTTGAGCATTGTGCTTATTTTTTCCTTTTATACCAAGAGATTTAGGCAATTTCAGAGGACAACACAACTCTTCATCCAGAACTGCAATTTCTAAGGATTTGGGTACTTCAGCAAAGAAATACACTGGTGGGCATGCTGACTTGACTGTATTTGCCTCAATGACAAAACAGTGAAGGAGCAATCCTCCAACAGAACAAAGGTGTAATCAGGATCCAAACAACAGAACTTCTTTGCTATGTTTCTAGTTACACCATTTGCAGAAGTAATTCTTGTAGATTTTTAACAAAATAAGTATTGTAGGATCCTCCTTCAGGTGATTCTTGTAGAATACTAGTGCTTTTAATGACAATCAAAATAAAGAAGCACTCAGTGAGAAAAAGAACACACACAAACCAAAACCCACAATAATTTCTTCTTTGTTCATAGATATTCTGTATAACTGTTTACACAATCCCTGCTTCCTTTCTGTCCAGCTCCCTAAAGACCTGAAGAATCTGAGCTTGAGAGGGACTATGAAGGACACTTCACACTTTTCTATGAAAATAGAAATTTGGAAGTATACTGTACTGCATTTGACTGGGGTGAAGTTAAATTTATTCCTAGTAGCTGGTATAGTGCTATGCTTTGGATTTAGGATGTGAATATATTGATAATATACTGATGTTTAACTTACACTATGTCAAGGTGTTTTCAGCTTCTCATGCTGCCAGCTGTCCTGTCAGATGTCCACAAGCAGCTGGGAGGGGACGCAGCTGGGACAGCTGACCCAGACTGGCCAAAGGGATGTTCCATTCTGTGTCCTGTCATGCTGAACAGAAACTCCTCTGAGTGGCTGGCCATGGTGTGGCAGCCACTGCTCAAGGCTGGACTGAGCATCTGGCAGTGGGCAATTGCATCTGTGGTGGGCAATTGCATTGTGCATCTCTTGTTTCCATATTCCTTTATCATTATTACTTTTTTCTTCATTTTCTGTTCTACTCAATTGCATTTATCTCAACCACCTGTTTTGCTTTTTATTCAATTCCCTCCCCTATCCCACCATGAGGGTGTGAATGAATGGCCCTGTGGTTTTTAGCTGCCTGCCAGATTACACCAAACATATACATGTGGAATTACACCATGGATGCAGCGAGATCAGCTCTCACCTCTCAAAAAGGCACCTAACCACCTCTTTCCCCTGCATTATATTTGCATGTACTGTGTACATAAATTTTATAGGGCATTTCATAGATCAGTCCCAGGTAAGTTATCCACCTTTAAATTATCTGCCATCTCCTTATCCCAGGCACTACACCAAAAAAACCTTAAAAATGAAACCAAACCAAAATAAAAAACCCCAAACCCCAAAGAAAACAAATGCCAAAGTTGTGAAAAAATGCATTGGCAAAACTATGACTAGATGAATTTATTTATGTATTTATTTATTTATAAAAGGAAAGTATTTTCTTTGAGGTTCACCCCACATGTGCTTCTGTACAGATCTATTTTCTCTAAGTTGTGAGGCCTTTATGATATGCCATGGCTCAAAGTGGCACAGCATCACTTGCAAAAAGCAATGTTCATCTCTTGGGTGGATTGATTTTTGGTCTTGGCAGCTAGTCTGATAAAGATAGATTTCAAGACACTTTTTGGACTTTGGGGGTTACAGGTATGTTAATTGGTAAGGTCAAAGGTGCATTTCCTGGTCTTTGTCTAATATGTTTTCAATGTAGACCACAATCCTTTATTTCTGTGTTTGACCAGAGCTTATTTTCCTTATTTTAAATTCTTATTTTATTGACAAAGTAAATGTCATTAATAGAAATGAAGTAGAATAATATTGTTCTTTTGAGTAGATGCTCATTATGAATGTCTACAATACACTTGTCAGTTGAAGGATGATATATTGATTTATTTTCTAATTTCAGCTGTAAAACTGCAAGGCAGCAGGCTGTGTTAGCATTTTCAGATTCAAGAGGTGTTCCCTCTATGAAAGAAATAGATTTTCTTATTCTCTCTGATGGAACAATTTTTCTGACTACATTAAAAACATGCTACAGCAGTTTATAGGTTTTCAACACTACTGTACATGTCTGTCTAAATTTAAATATGCTATATCAAGGCAAAACCCCATTATTTATATTCAGGTTAGGATATTAATCACAAAAATGTGCATCTATTTTCTTTACTTTCCCAAGGTTATATGAAATAGTGCATCACAACAATGTACCTGAAATAATTGTTAGATTTTACAGAAGGGTTGTGCAAATAATTATAATTCTTAAATTCAGCAAAGGGTTGTAGAACAGGACATTTAGGACTCTGATTTGGTTTCTAAAACAATTTTTCCATATAGATTTTGTCAAAAGTATTGAATGGTGTTTCATCATACCTAAATTTAACTCTAAAAAATTAAATATTTAATATATACTCCGTTTCCCTTCCAAGGAGAGGGACATGCCCTCTGGACAGTAACTCGTAGTCTTGGGCATGGAGAAATAAGTTAAATAGATTACTTGAGTCTGTTGTAGTAAACATGGTTGCTGTTACTGTTGCAGCCTACTTTCATGGACCCTGACAAGAAGGAATGACATAATGCTCTTCATTCTGTAGATAAGCCATAACTTGATAACTGTTTGTGATAAACTGTCTTTGCAGGATGCATTGGCCAGGAGAAAAGAATAAATGTATCCATCTCTCCTCTGTCCTTTAAATTCTGATCTCTTTCTATTTTGGAAAAAAATAATTCTGCATACTGTAAAATCAATTGCTGCCATTCAAGGCCAATGACCGATGTAAAAAACTAGGAGTTTTAGATTAAATAGAATCCAAACTTTAACAGCTGAAAAAGTCTACTGAAAATTAGTCATGATTGTGTCAGTCTATGCTGGGTTCAAAGGCATTCCCAGCAGAGCAGGAAATAATAGGTTGATTTTATTTTCTGTCTTCCAAGAAGCATTGATATTTCTTGTAATCAAACTTTTCCTTTTGCAAAAACATAAGTCTCTAAGTTCGTGCATTGAAAAGGCACTGTCATGGGAAAATGGGAGATGACTATAGGTGTACAGAAGTCCTAAAAATATGATACTGACTGTTAGTTTGCTTTTTAATTGAGAGATTAAAGGATATATGTCAGAATCTTGAGTAGAGGTGTTGTATGCCTTTATAAATTTAGCATCTCTTTCATCTATTTATATTTTTACCAGGTATTGAAACAACATTTATTTAGTGCTTCTGCTCACACACATACACACATTTTGTTGAAAAAAGTATGACATAAGTCAGAATTTCTTAGATATTTATATTTAGATGCAATTATTATGACCTCACTCCTATTTCAGCCAATTTCACTCTAAGAACAACCCATAATATATTGTGTTCATTTCAAAGAAGGCAAAAAATGTCCTAGACACATATAAAAATGTGCCTTCAGTTGCCAGAACATGTGTGTCTTCAATAGCTGTTTTTCCATGTGGTATCATATCAAGAAACTCTGTTGTGTCTACATTATTACAGTGACTGCAAAGGTCCCGCTATAGCTCACAGATAAATTTGTAACAACTCCCACATTTGTCCCAGTGTTTTGTACCAGATTTTGTAACTAACATTATTACAGTGAAAGGCAAACAGAAATTTATTCTAACTACTGTTAATTAAACAAACAAACATACAAACAATCAAATTAACAAAACTTTATCAGATGAAGAGTTTTGAAGACTCTGCTGTCTGTGTTAGAATGTGTTTCTCTCAAGGCAATCCAGGTTCAATATAATTCCTGGATGATGGTTTTTCATCTATGGCAAGCCTGCCATTTCATAATTCCCAGGTTGAAGGTGTTTTTAATGTAAATGTTTTCTCATTCAACTGAACAGTGCAGTCCATTGTCCCATTCTTGCTCTCCTATGATATGGTAACAGAGAACCAGCTGGTTCAGCCATCTCATTAGTCTGAAAGGCTCCAAAATACCTTTTTTTTTTAATTCTGATCTTTTTTTTTTTTAAATTAAGGTTGCTTTTTTTCTCTCTTTAGTTCCCTGCCAGACACTGGACTTGGTTTTAACATCCTGCTCACTATCTCCAAGGTCCATGTGCTTTTCTAGGTGAAAACAATGCCCACTGACAAGTTGCAAGCTGAAATGGAGCACAATTGTCAAATTATTTTTAGACCACTTCCCTGATGTTACTGTATATCTTTATGTCTGTTTTGCTTTTCTCTTCCTCTCTTTTCATATGAACATTCGGAGAAGATTTTGAAAGGAAATTTAAAATACTTTGTAAAGTAAAACTTGAATTAGAGAGGAAATTAATGGGTTTCTGATCACCAAAAACAAGGTGCTGATTTTGAAACAGAGAATTTAGACCCTTTTATTTGATTTATCTGGATTTCTGTAAAGCTTTTGACATGTTCCCCCTACCATATCCTTCTCTCCAAATTGGATAGCTATAAATGTGGTAGGTGGACTGTTTGGAGGATTAGGAATTGATTGGATGGACACATCAAGAGGTGGTGGTCCTCCTCCTACTACTCAAGAGGTAGTAGAACCTCCTGTTCTCATGGAGATCAGTGACAAGTGGTATCCTTCAGGGAGAGCAGTGCCATTCAAAGTCCTCATCTGTGACACAGACAGTGGGAGGAAGTGCACCTTCAGCAAGCTTGCAGGTGACACCAAGCTGAGTTGTGGGGTTGACATTCCTGAGGGACAGGATGCCATTCAGAAGGGCCTGGAGGCTGGAGAAGTGAGACCATGGGAATTTCATGTGGTTCAACAAGGCACTGTGCAGGGTCAAGGCAAGCCCTGGTATCAGTCCAGGCTGGGGGATGAGAGCAACCCTCCCGAGAAGGATCTGGGTGTGACGGGGGATGAGCTGCTGGAACTGACCCAGCCATGTGCCCTTGCAGCAGGGAAAGCCAAATGTGTCCTGGGCTGCACCCAAAGCAGCGTGGGCAGCAGGTGAGGGAGGGATGCTGCCCCTCTGCTCTGCCAGCTCTGGGGTCCCCAGCACAAGAAGGACATGGACCTCNGACACCAAGCTGAGTTGTGGGGTTGACATTCCTGAGGGACAGGATGCCATTCAGAAGGGCCTGGAGGCTGGAGAAGTGAGACCATGGGAATTTCATGTGGTTCAACAAGGCACTGTGCAGGGTCAAGGCAAGCCCTGGTATCAGTCCAGGCTGGGGGATGAGAGCAACCCTCCCGAGAAGGATCTGGGTGTGACGGGGGATGAGCTGCTGGAACTGACCCAGCCATGTGCCCTTGCAGCAGGGAAAGCCAAATGTGTCCTGGGCTGCACCCAAAGCAGCGTGGGCAGCAGGTGAGGGAGGGATGCTGCCCCTCTGCTCTGCCAGCTCTGGGGTCCCCAGCACAAGAAGGACATGGACCTCTCGGAGCTGGTCCAAAGGAGGGCCACAAAAATTGTTAGAAGGCTGGAGCATGTATCCTTTGAAAAGAAGCTGAGAGAATTGGGGTTGTCCAGCCTGGAGAAGAGAAGGCTTTGGGGAGACTTTATTCTGGTTTTTCAACACTTAAAGGGGACCTATTAGAAAGATGGAGACAGATTTTTAACCAGCCCTGTTGCAATAGGACAAGGGGTAATGTTTTAAATGAAATAGATTTAGACTGGATATAAAGAATAAATTTCTTACAATGAGGATGTTACCCAGAAAGGTGTTAAATTCTCCATCTCTGGAAACATTTAAGTTCAGGTTTGATGGGACTCTGAGGAACCTGATATAATTGAAGAAGTCCCTGCTTACTGCAGGATTCTTGGACTAGGTGACCTTCAAAGGTACCTTGCAACACAAGCTATTCCATGATTCTATGACTTTATGTCAGAGATTTTAGAATTTCCCTGCATTAATTCTCACCTAAAGTACATTGAGTCTTTCTGCTAAAAAAAGGCAAAAATATCAACAATAATAATAATATTAATATTAATAATAATATAATAATAGTGGTGAAGTAACCATTCAGACTTTTAAACTATTTAAGCAGACATTTACTCTCTTTTGAACCTCAAAACTAAGTTAGAAAGGACAATTATATTTTTTTCTATTGGATATTAACAGACTTTTTTTCTGGTAGACAGGACAGGTCATGATGCTACAAGGATAATAAGCTCAGCACAAAGTGAAATTTGTATGGATACATAATACATCTTTTAGTAATCTACAACCAGCACAAAATTTTCCATTAGAAAAAGTTGGGTACTCTGTGAAAAGTGCATTTTTAAGAATCCTGTCAAAGTCCATCCACAAGCCTATAAATTGAAGTAGCTGGGCTTGCAGAGGTATAGTCAGCTGGAAATAATTCTGCTGATGGACACCATGAGACGAAAATCCAATCCATCACACATAAAGTCTGTTAGCACAGCATGGCTGAAAAAATTTTAAAAATTCATTCTTGTCACTAAGCAGATAAGAGTCGAAGAGTAGATTTATTGATTAAGAAGGTGACAGTCACTTTCCAGATTATTATGTCACTCTAACCAGTATTGCAATACTGATTTTCCAAGGAGATTCTAAGGAAACAGAAACCTCCAGGAAAAACTATTTCAGATATGGAAAAGATTTTAAAAAGAATGCATTCTAATCAATATTTAGTCATCTGGTAATATCAGATATGCAAAGCTTAAAAAAATAGCCTTCTAGCTATATTGAAAATTGTTATCTAGGACAATATTCCTTCAGATGCTTTGTTTGTGCTTTAGCACTTTACATAAATATATATTTCTTTTTATCAGTGTAAAGTAAAGTATGAATTTTGCATTTCTGTCTGCTTTCACGTTATCTAGTTTTGTTTAGAATGGTCAAAGTATTTAGGTGGTTGTCATTAAGACTTTTTCTTTTCATTCTATATCTTATCACAAATTCAAAAGCCTTTTTGGACAAAGAATTGTGCTTTCTGACATAAGTACAATGTCTGAATGCTTAGAAGCACAAAAAAAGCAGCCCAGTTTGAAATACAACGTACAATTCACAATAACAAAAGTAGACCTTAATCCATACCCTCCAACAGTTCTGTGTGTTTTGAGTGGTTCACTACAAGTAAAAAATACTTATATTTGTAGAATTAAAGAAATACTTCAAGCAGATTTGAAATGGTCTGAACTGTAAATATTTCTAACTTTGACAGAAATAGTGACCAGTAAAAAGTTTGTTGTTATGACCTATTTTATTAACCATTTCCTTAAATAATTTTAAATAAATATACAAATTGTTAGAAGATTTGCTTTTTAGTTTTGCAGATTTCTTTATCCAAGAATAAACACACTCTCTTTCACTTTTTCTTTTATGTGGACCGGATCAGGCCAAGGAAGTAAAAAAATGTATATTCAAAATTTTAATTTACATTTAAATTAAATCATTAAAACACAGACATGCTCATTTTTGGCCTCAAAAGTAAGAACTTTTTATAGGATTTGAAAAATAAAACATTAAAATACTAAAACAAAACTTAAAAGATGGAACGGTGATGTCACAGCAGCACATTTAATTCAGTAGCTGAAGTAAAGAACAGAGACTGGGCTGAGATGAAATAAACAAAAGTTGCATGATTAGGTGAGCCTGAGAGAAGAAATATTTCTCTATTTTACTTCTGAGGACAGAAAAATTATAATAATTTTATTCAAAATAGGGAAAGATAACACTAAAGGTTCTGAGATAGCCCTTCCTCAGAATGGGTTTAATTTCTGGAATCCTTAATGACATTTTGAAAATACAAATTTTCTTTAGAATGTTTCACCTGTAAACCTTTGATAAGTAGCAAAAATATGATATTTTCACCTTTAGCCAACTGATAAAACAGAAATTTATGAGCCAAGTAAAATCTACAAGGGTTTTCATATTAAAATTTAATTAGTTTTAAAGGAAAAAAAAAAAACAACAAAACATAAAATTAAAAATAAAAAAGCAGCCTCCATTGGCATAATATTGAGAATCATTTCAGATGCATAATTTTTATTTCAGACTGGGAATTATCTTTTTATATTTTAGACTATACATTGTATTTTTAATGTGGCACACTGAGACAATCCTTCTATACCTAGTACTTAACCACATCTGAGAGCCCTTGTTTAATTTAACAACCCCCCCCACCACGAATATTACACTCAGCAACCCCTGCAGGTCTGGGGAAGAGTGTCTGCAAAGTGGCTCAGTGGGAAAGGACCTGGGGTTGCTGGTCAACAGCAGTTGAACACAAGCCAGTGTGTGCCCAGCTTGCCAAGAAGGCCAGTGGCATCTTGGCCTGTATCAGCAAGTGTGGCCAGCAGGAGCACGGCAGGATCATCCCCCTGTACTTGGCACTGTGAGGCCTCACCTCGAGTCCTGTGCCCAGTTCTGGGGCCCTTGTGACAAGAAAGACATTGAGGTGCTGGAGAAAGCCCACCATCAGAGCTGGTGAAGGGTCTGGAGCACAGGTCATATGAGGAGCAGCTGAGGGAGCTGGGGATGTTTAGCCTGGAGAAAAGGAGGCTCAGGGGAGCCCTTATCACTCTGCAACTCCCTGAAAGGAGGTGTAACTGGGTGGAGGTAGGGCTCTTCTCCCAGGCAACAAGTGATGGCACAGGAGTTAATGGCCTCAAGCTGTATCAAGGGAAGTTCAGCTTGGTCATTAGGAAGAATTCCTTCACTGAAAGGCTTGCCAAGAATTGGAACTGACTGCCCAGGGAGATGGTGGAGTCACCATCCCTGGAGGTGTTCAAGAAATGACTGGATGTGACACCAAGTGGTGGTGATTGGTCAAAGTTTGGAACCAATTATCTTAGAGGTCTTTTCCAACCTAAACGATCCTGTGATTCTGTAACTAAAATATCTATTCCTTAATAGATAATAACAATACTTGTGTTTTTCTGATAAAGCAGATAGGTTTTTGCGGGGGGGGGGGGTTTGGGGTATTTTGGGTTTTGCTGCTTTTTTTTTTTTTTTGGTAAAATAAGGGTTTCTCACTGACAATTGATGGAGAGAAGAGAACCAAAAAAGAAATTATAGAAATTATATCAGGAACAGAAAGCTTGTTAGACAAACAGCAAAAGCTCCAAGCTGGGAGAGAAATACCAGACTTCCAGTTTGGAACCATCAACACAGCAAGAAATGAATATGGAGTCAAGAAGGTTTGTCTGAACAAGGGGAACAAGCTGAAATACCCACAGAGGTTTTCAACTGTTATGTGCTCTTGAATGCTTTTGAATCCAGTTGTCCACAGAAATGATGCTTTAAGAAAGTGTCCACTTAATCTGCTGATGAGCTGTAATAAGCCTTGAGATTTTAGATGAACCAGGATATGAGGACATTTTTTTTGGTGAGCATTATTGCTCTAAAGCAAGTAAGGCTCAGAGGTGGGTACACTGCCACCTACTTGTGTCACATGAATTTTGCAATCATGTCCCAGTGTTCTAGAATCCATGAAAAATGGCCAAACAAGTGCTAATGGATTTCAGGTTTTCAAATACCTGGATGTCAAATTTGTAGTGAAAGCAATGACCTTATTAAATTTTCTATTGGAAATTTTATCTTGATTTTTTTGGAAGAAAATTAAAAATCTCATTAATTTCTGAGAAAGCTTATTTTTCACTGAAATAATTTCGTGTAACTTTTATTTTTTATGTCATGTCTCCATCACTTTCTTCAAACTAATTCTAAAACTCTGTTAAGTGTTTAAACCCATAAATTCTCTTGAATTTTTAAAATCTTTCATCACATATATACAGAAAATTGCTTTTCAATATATAAATTTTATTTCAGTCCTTTAGCAGAGTACTACGCTGTTTTCCTTAAAGCATTATGTTAAAAAATCCTCATTTCTACTTCCATTTTTTGATACTTATAATTAGAAGGTAGTTAGGAAAATGGTATCAAATTCTTTTATCTTGATCCACACTTCATCAGTTTTATTACTTACTTTTTATTAACTTCACTCTTGTCAATCTGTTTCTCAGGTTTTCTTTGTATATCCTGGAGGATTCATATTTATCACATGTTGCCTATGAGACCTTCTTGGTATTTAGCAATCAAAGGTTCCATTGTCAGTTGCTTATAGCTTTTTCAATAATTTAACTCTCCAGGCTGATATTCTTAATGCTTTCTTCAAAATTAATATCTTTCAGAAAAAAATTCCCAACTAGGTCTATTTGGCATGCCAATCATGTGGCAAATAATAACATTTGGTGATAAATGATATAAATCACAGGAAAAAGAGGAAGATTCATTCATATATTTTTACACTCTACAGGAATGTCATTTAATGTCAAAAACATTTTGAAATGGTAAAATACAATTAAATTTATCAGTTTTGAAATATGTCTACAAAGTTATAGCCACAGCCTTAGAAATCCTACTGGACAGGAATGAACAAAAGCAGTCTTCATCCTGATAAGTTTGAGATGATACATGCAACCTTTCATTTTAGTGTAGTATGTTTCTGTAAGTGTACATGTCTGTGTGGGGTGTGGAATGTCAGTATCACGAAATCCACTGCTTTGAAGCCGGCTAAACTAGAGCACATTTCTAGAGAAAGACAATCTGAATGCACTTATCCTGCAAGTTTTATCTTCCTTCTTCGCCTGCTCTGAGTTGAAACAGGTAAAGGATCTGTCTTGTAACAGAAGGCACTGCTTGATGTTTAAGAGTAGGGCTAAGGAAATCTTGGAAAAATCTGATTTAGTTTTAGTGTTACCATTCTGGGAACTGATCATAGGTTAGCCAACAGTGAAGACTGATGTGTTATTCTTGGGGTGTTTCTGCAAATATCATGTGCACAAACATTAAGATTTGAATTTTTACTACTCTGCTGATGTTCCTGTATGCTACATTTGGCCTTTTGTTCTTATTCTGTTTTCTCTTGACATCTTGATATTTTTGTCTAGGAAACATCATTTGTTTACTTCATCCATATGCATGATATCAGTCAAAATCTTTTGGTACAAATGATGCTGAGGTGATATGGTTCATGCACACCCAAATAGGTCTCCTCCATCACTAATTCAAAAAAGTATAAATGCATTCTAGAGTACAGTTCCATCTTTTTTATAGCAATTTATGCTCTGTGTAGAGAGTGATCAGTGGTATTGCTCTTTGTCTAACAGAATTTGTTTCGCCACTTAGGATACTCCATATGAAAAAACTTGAAACAGGAAAAGCTGTAAAAAAGAGCAGGGAAACAAGGTTTATAAATTAGTTCCACTATCAAACTAGATACTTCAGGAGAATAAGAAATATAGGAAACCATAAATGTTAGAAGGAGGTTTAAGAAAGTGAAATATTTGTTGATTGCCAATATTTAGAATTATGAAAGATTCTCCAGAAAGAGTACGAGTCATCCAGCCTTAATATTTTTATTGGGACAATATCTCTACTGTTTTTTCATGGAAAGCTTTTCCTAGTGGGAAATCTGCAGAGGTGACTTCAGTGAGAAGATGCCATAACTTGTCTCCATGCTGTACAGAGATGGTTCTAGCCAGCTGCAAGATGAACCTGATGCTGGCCAGAGCTGAGCCAGAGACATTGGTAGTGTCTATGTGATTACATATTTAAGTGTTAAATAGCTAGTAGCAGCTGAGAGAGGAAGGGAGAATATATGAGATAAAAAACATTGAAGACTGCAAGGTCCGTGTAGGAGGAGGAGGAGGCACTGCTCCAGGTACCAGAGCAGAGACTTCCCTGCAGCCCTTGGTAACACAGGTTGCCCTGCTGCTGACCATGAAGGACTCCATGCTCCAGACTGTATCCTGAAGGATGGTGTTACACCATGGAAAGCTTGAATAGGAACTGGCTTCTGACCTGTGGCACCATGGAGAGGAGTCCATGCTAGGGCAGGTCTCCTGACAGGACCATTTTTCTGTGGGTGACCCACACTGGAGCAGTCGGTTCCTGAAGGACTGCACACCATGGAAAGAACACACACCAGAGCAGTTGCCAAAGAACTGAAGCCCATGGGAAAGACTCACGTTGAAAAAAGCCATGAAGGACTGTCTCACATGGGAGAGACTCCATATTGGAACAGAGGAAGAACATGAGAAGAAAGGAGCAGCAAAAACATGTGATGAACTGGTTGCAATGATCACAACCTGTCCGTACTGCTGCTTGGAGTAAGGAGGTAGAAAAGTCAAGAGAGAAGTTGAGCCTGTGAAGAAGGCAGGGGTGAGGTGCAGTTTTTAAAATTTGTTCTTATTTCTCCATATCTTGTTCTGTTTGATTGGTAAGAAATTGATTTCCCTAAGTCGATTTTGTTTTGCCTATGATGGTAATTGCTAAGTGCTCTCCCTGTCCTTATCTTGACCCACAAATATTTAATCATTTTTCTCCTCCATCCTGTTGAGGAGGGGATGTGATAGAGTGGGTAGGTGGGCACCTGGAGACCAGTGAAGGTCAATCCACCACCCTCCCTCTCTGCATCTTCTTTCCTATGATGAAGATTAAAGAAGTTCTTTTCCTCTCATCTGACACTCCTCAGCCCCATATGAAGGGACACATAAAAGAGAATAAAGGTGTGAAGTTCTTAGTAGTTTTAGTTGTTTCTTTAAAAACAAGAATCAGAGATTTTACAAAATCAAATACCTCCTTCTTGGACACATTTCACATCTTCTATTTTCAGATGATGTGATGATCACAGCTGGTTCCTAGAGGCTATAATTTCCTTTCCCTTGTTTTTTTCAGTTTCAAAACTTAATTGCCTACAGAATGCAAGGCAGGGGGAGAGGGAAGAGAGGGCTGCAGAGAAATGAGGTGATAAAAAAAAAGAAGGAAAAGAAGAAAAAGAAACTTGACTTCATTTAAATATCATCTTAAGAAATCAATATCAGGAAAAAAAATATTTACAGATTTGGTATTCTGAAGTTAGCAAATATCATAGTTAGCATCACTATTAATTTTCATCTTAATTCCAGTGTTTTCATAAGTTTTGAAAAACTCTGTAGTAATATGGATATATTTTAATAAGGCTACTTTCTCACCTGGCCAGATATGAGAGGTTTTTTGAGTCAGAAGTCAGACAATACAATATGCACTCACAAGACAACCATTTGTCAGGGACCTGAGTGCCCTTCCAAAGCTTACTGGCCCTGACCATCTCCCTGAGACTTTTATTTTTTTTAATGAAAGGATAGACTTGAACATAGTAAGCATATGCATAGTAATCTGGACTGTGCCCAGTCCTGCTTTCTGCTGTCCCAGCTGACCTTCCCAAATGGATCTTGGATCAGTGCTATAGGTCACATTGCTTTCAGTCTCTGGACCTGTCTGATGGATGGGCCCAAGACATGGCTCATTTCCTTGCCTTCTCTGTGACTGTAGGTAGATCTTGTCACTGTCACCAACCTGGTACAGCTCAGATCATGCAGAACTGTGCCCAGGACACTGCCCTGCTCGTCACCTGTTCCTTGTGCATTTCCCTCATGGACCAGTCATGTTCCTGCTGCTCCCTTTAAATGAAGTTTGTTTCAATGCCTCTTTTTGTATCTTTTTCATGCATCTTATTCAAATCATGCCTTTAATATAGAATTATAAACCCCAAGTTATACTGAAACATCAATATAATACTCATGCATGTGAACATATATACTTATATGACACTGCTATGAAGGAAGGAGGGTGTAGGAAGAAAAAGCTTCTAGAAGGCCTCAGGAAAATTTTCCTATATACAAAGCTGAGCAATTAAAATTTTAACTTTGAACAAAAATGTTATCTCTTGATGTCCAGTATGAAATGATTGCAACGTGATTTTTCAGAGAACTCAGGACTGCATAGAATCGTATAATCATTTATGTTGGAAAAGATCTTTTAAGATCATTAAGTCTAAACAGTAATCTAACACTGCTAAGTCCACCACTAAACCATGTCCCTAACATCACATCTAAAACATGAATCTTCACATCTGCACAATTTCAGTTTCAAGGTATGGTTCCTTTTAATATAAAGCTGTGGATTCTTATCATGTCTGCCTATCAGACTTTTAATTCATAGACTGTGTACTCAAAAAGGGCATGAAACTGTAATAAAAGTTCATTCTGCTACAAAGAAATACTGGAGGATGTGCTTCTGAAGAAGCTTCTGTTTCCCAAAGCCTTCTTGCTAGGGTTACTTAATTCTAACTATGCTTTCAGGGCTGAATAGATCATATTTTGGTCAGTCAAACTTTTAATCTCAGAGAAATACATGGAGTGAATAATTGGTAATGTAACACCTATTGCATGTTTATCTGTCAGTGAAAAAAATGTAAAAAGAGAATCTTTAGAAGTTCTCTGACTGTTTTCATCATACCATGTTAAATATTGCTAAAGAGTTAAACAGGATTAGCTTTCAGCACCACAAGGCCCAAGAAAGATTTTATAGCTGTGTCTCAAGACATTTCTTAAAAGCTATTTATTTAACATCTTAGTCAGGATCACAGACAGTGGGACTGAGGGCACCCTCAGCAAGTTCACTGGTACCACCACACTGTGTGATGCAGTAACACACTGGAGAGGAGGGATGCCATCTAGAGACCTGGGCAAGCTGAAGAGCTGGGCCCGTGATAACCTCATGAAGTTCAACAAGGCAAGTGCAGGGTCCTGAACCTGGATTAGGGCAATTCCAAGCACAAATGCAGGCTGGGTGAAGAACAGATTGAGAGCAGCCCCTGAGGAGAAGGATATGGGGCTGTTGGTGGAAAAGAAATTCTACCTGAGACGGCAATGGGTGCTCACAGCCCAGAAAGCCAGCCCAGCGTTTGCTTGTATCAAAAGAAGCATGGCCAGCAGGCTGAGGGAGGTGATTCTACCCCTCCTCTCTGGTGAGATGCCACCTGGAGTTCTGTGTCCAGGTCTGGGGCCCCTGACATAAGGACACAGATCCATTGGGCCAAGTCCCAGGAAGAGCTTTGAAGATGATCAAAGGGCTGGAGCTTCTCTGCTATGCAGACAGGCTGAGAGAGTTGGGGCTGCTCAGCCTGGACAAGAGAAGGCCCAAAGAAGGCCCTATAGCACCTTCCAGTAACTTAAGGGAGTCTGGAAGAGAGCTGGAGAGGGACTTTTCACAAAACATTAGTTGTAGTGCAGCAAGAGGACAAGGGGTTATGGCATCAAACTGAAAGAGGGCAGGTTTTCATAACACATAAGGAAGAAATTCTTTACAGCCAGAGTAGTGAGGCACTGGATCAGCTTTCTCATAGAAGCTGTGAATGCCCAATCCCTGGGGAAATGTTCAAGACAAGGTTCGATGGGGCTTTGGGCAATCTGGTCTAGTGAGAAGTGTTCTTGCCAATGGCAGGGGGTTTGATACTAGAGGAACCTTAAGGGGTTTTTTCCAACCAAAACCATTCTATGATTCAATGATCTACCATGGTATGATCTTGCCCTGACATGATTTTCAGTTCTTTGCCTTGAAAGTTTCAAGACCCAACCAGATAAAGCCCTGAGCAGCCTGGTCTAATCTCATAAATGACCCTGATTTGAACAGGAAATTGAGCTGGAGACCTCCTGAGGTATTTTCTAACCTAAATTGTTATCTGATTTTATAATCCTAAAAAGAAGTCCAACCTACCATGAGAGAGCAATTAAAAATCAAGGTAAATTTTTCAGGACTGGATAAATGAGCTGGCAGTGAGTTTCTGCCTACCTCCTCCTCTATAATGTGGTTACCTGAAATGATCTTTTTTTTTTTTTTTTAAACAATGCCCCAAGTACTGTCACATTTAGTATTTTCTGGACAGTGAGTGGGAGAGTCATGGAAACCAGACTTAAGTGCATTTTTGAAGCAATTAATCTGTTAGAACATTTTGTACTGCTGAGTTTTGTGGCCAGAACTAAACAAATATAGCCTTAAAACCCACAAAACATGCAAGGTGAATGATCTACATGAACATTCTAATGATATCTTCATTTTGAATGCTATTTTTTTCCTGTGTCATGAGCTACTATCATTTAAAAAGCATTGTCATTCTTGAAATTACTCAGGTATGTGTTGATCTTGCCTGTTTAATAACTGCAACAAATTACAATGAAGGAAAACATATTTAGATGTGTAATAATGAGGCATTGATTAATTAATTGCTTAATTTTAGCTACTTAGAAGTAAGTACCTTCCCCTAGCTGAAGAATACAAAAGAATATCACAGAGAAGAATAGGGTTTTTTTTAACATCAGGTTATTAAAACTTTTGCAATTTCACCCATATTCAATTTATAAAACATTTCTTTGAATGTTACCTGAACCTTGGCTTTACCTTTACTTTTACATTGACAGAGATCAATATTATGGTAACCAACAATAAATAACCAGCATTATTTATTCTCATCTGCTGAGATGTCCTTCAGCTTCATTCCCTTTACTCATCTACTGCATTTACTGTGCAGCACAGAATGTTAAGATCAACCTTTTTTCTCTGAGCCACTTGAACAGGACTTAAAGGAAGCACAAATCTATAGTCTTTGTTAGCAGATACAGCTGGTTTGTCTTTTTTTTTTTTCTCCTCAGACATGGAGTCATCAAACACTAGTCAACACAAAAATTTTTAGAGGTCAGAGAAAAATGTAAAATTAAAAATTTTTTTAAATTTATGCATGTATTTACTATTCTTCAAAAAGTCAGTTTTCCCTTTTTCTCAGGAAAAAATGGAAGCAGCTCTCCTTTCCCAAAAGCAGTGTTTTCCCACTACTGATTTTGTTGTATGTGCTTTTATTCCCTAGGCAGTAAGACACACAGTTATGCTACATTTACTTTCACAATCTGACTTTTCATGTGTAGCTGCACCCCTGTATGTCTAAAATATGCATTCATGTTCCACATACCTTTTTTTATCAGTTATATACACTTGCAATACTTTTTCAAACTCATCTCTTTCCCTTTAAGAATAGCTTATTGAAGAGACAAGAGCCTTAATGACGATTTATGGTTCCTTTCCAAAAGCTTAACAACCAGTCTTTTGTAATCCCATTTCACAGATCTGTGTGCAGTCCTCATGACCTTGCTAGCATTTGCTTTCTCCTCTCACAGAGACATTTTCTTTAATACTAGCTATCACCATTGTAAGTTCTATTCAATTTGTTATGGAACATAAATTTGGCAAAGAAATGTTGAACCTCTGTCACAGTCTTGATGGCCACTTTTCCTGCCCCTTCCCATTCCCATTCCAGTTCATAACTATATCTTCTGTATATTCTCACAAGCCTACAGGAATGGGAGGCAGTTGCTTTTGCTGATCTGTGGTCTGTTGACCATAGTCACAGGCAGTGTATGGGTGCCCTTTCATTTAAAGCAGAGTTTTACTCTCTTGTGAGGAGTATGTGCAGTGGGAACTTCACAGGCAATGTGCTGTGCTCCATTTCTGGTGCAGATGGCCAAGACTTCACAGAACATGCATAAACCATGGTATGTATGCTTGACAAATTCTGAAGTACTTATTCTATCTCTCTGCCTAGGACTGTGGTAACAATAAGACCATTTTACTCTGTCAAAACACAAAGCAAACCAAATCAAGAAGAAAACCCAAAGAATATAGGCAAAAATGCAGCCACTGACAAACCATGCAGTCTGTGACATATAGGCTACAATATGGCTGAAATACAGTTAATCCAGTAACACCAAACTACAAACCTGGAAGTGAGGAAACAAAGCAAAGTGTGGAAAGTTGCCAGTGTGGCTGCACAGCTTGATATGAACTCAGTGAGGTCAAGCATCAATTTTGCAACAGCGGCAGTTCCTTGATGAGAAAATCTATTTACTGTTTGCATGTGCTTTCAGGTAGTAGAGATTACTGATGTCTTTTATCTTTTAGCTATTGAGCCACACGTAAACAGTACATAAGAAATGGCAGGCCATAACTGCATTTGTTTTTGTAGTTATGTATTTTTTGTTTTAGTGGGGTTTTTTTCGGCATTCTGAAGTGTTTGCACTATTGGAGTGCAGTAGTTAGAAAGTCTTTCTTAAAATTCTCTGGAAGAAGTGAGTGTGGAAGATTCAGGTACTGAAAAAATTACAAGCTGTTGAAAAAGATACTGAATACAAAATTCCATAGGTTGTTTCTGGGATTGAGTATACATTCCTTAGTTCACAAAGATTGTGCTGTTTTAAAATTTATTTCATTATGATAATTTTTTACTTGATGTCTGATCTTTAAAACTACTACAATTTTCTCTTCTTCCATGGTTTGTATAGAAAACACAAATTATTTTTAATGGTGAATATTCATTTTTGTTACCTACAGAAGAATTTAATTCTCTTTTTAGAACTTTACCACTACTGAAACTTACATTAACAGTATGCATATTTTTATTGGTAGATGAAAACATGTTTAGGGATTTTTTTAAATCTTTTTTCAGACATATGGGTTTAAAGAGAATTTTGAACATGTCAAGAACATAATTTTCCTGTGGTTTGATATATATAAAGAGCATAAAAATGAAATATCTGGGTACATATACTAGTGAAATTGACCCTGCTTAAAGCTCATGTACATTGCCAAACTCCAGTATAAAATATATATAGCTCAATTGGGGCCCAAAAATAATGCTTTCAAACTATGTCAAATATTGTTGGCAGCAAACTCTCACCGTGAACAACCAAGTCAAATTTAACCCTACTGCAACTTCATGAGGTTGTACGAGGTGGTTGTTGTATAAGTAGTAAAAGGTTAGAGATTTTACTAACTTCTGAGTAACCAAAAATAATAAGCCTGTGAATTTTACAAATAATTTGCATTGATATGAAACAGGGTATAGAGGAGGAAAATTCAGTAAATCTGTGTTGTGAGGAATCAAAAGCAACAAGGATTTAATTTCAGTGGTTTTGTAGATATTATGTTCTTCTACAGATACCAGTTCCTTTCATGCACAGACAAGCATTTCATAAAATTTACATAAAATTTGCATAATAATTATTTAAAGATAAAAAATAACATTCATTAGTGAGTTCTAGAGTATTTTCTCTACCACGCTCCAGGAGTTACTCTTCTTTTTCCCCTCATCTCTGTATATCCAGCACAACATAAAAAAAAAAAACCTAAAAAAAAAAACAACAATAAAAAAAGAACAAACAAACTACCAACCAAACCAAAAGAAAAAACCCACACCATTCTTGTCTTACCACTAAATAATTATTTAAAATATGATATCCCCAGGAAACCCATGCAGGCTTTTATGGCTTGTTCCATTAGAAAAAGAATATGAATACCTTCCATCTCTGAGATAATACAGAAGTAAAGTATATAATTTCCATATGCATTCTCTTTTGTATGTGTTTATACATGCATAAATTTTCACATAAATGAATTTATTTATGTATGTAAATACAGATTGAAATGACATAATTAGATCACATAAAAATCCAAATGCCAGTAACTTTGCTGACAAATTTTAGAATATGAGATACCAACCCTTTTGGCATTGCTTTTAGTGAACTTTGATCATCAGAAATAATTTTTAGTACCTTACTACAAAAGAATTAAATTGCTTTTAATATTTTTGTAATACTTCCAAAATGGTGCATACTGGGAGAACAGGGGAAATATGAACTGTCCTATATTGTAACATCTTGATGAATTCATAATATTATTTCATTTTGAAAACTTGATTTACAGTGTTCTATTAAGAAATATTACACCGACATTTAAGTAGCGATAAAGGATGGCTTTTAAAGAGTTTTCTAAATTCTACTAACTTAATACTACAATTGCTAAAGCATCTGCATTCAAAAACTTATTAGTCATATCAGAAACTTTCTATCCAGAACACAAATTCCTATAAAGTCCTTTGACAGAACTGTGAAATCAAAATACAAAATCCAACTAGGTGATTTTGATATGGCTCACAAATCCATGTACAGTTAAAGCCTGAATTCTATCCTTTGCTATTTGTAATTTTGTAATGAGCAGTAGTTGCAAACTGGGCTTGTTATGGTCTTGTAAACATAAGTGCACTGAAGAAATATTTACAATTTACAGAATACAAAATATCAGATCACAGTCTAAAGAAAGCCTGGAGTTCATCTTCTGGACAGGTGGCCTTGGCTTATTATCTTGCCTCTCTTTCCAGGATATTTATGCACAGTTTCCCTAAGATCAAAAAAGATGCAAAAACTAAAATGTGCTTTCAAGGTGCAATGTTAATATCAGACTCTACTTCGATTACTTTCAATTATGTTATGTCAGCTGTCCTGGATAAAAAATACCTCTTGCCACTGAATTAATTATAACTCTAGAAAAGGTTCCTTGCTAGACAAACCACAAAATTTGTTACTGTTATTCAAATTAGTTTAATGGGCAGAAATGGAAAAGTTCAACAGCATATTGCACATAATACTTTTGATAATATGCAAAAATATGTCCCATTAGAAGTCAAAAGTTATTTTACTGTGAAAAGTTTCCTAACAGCACAAAATACATATAAGTATATCATAGGCAAAGTTATTTAAGATAATTTTTCATGCTAGTATGCTCATGATAGATGTCTTCAGGGAGGTTCCTTCACTGGAGTTATTAGCTGTTAGAGAGGATTCTTAGCAAAAGTCTGAAGAAATTTCAGAATCAGTAGAAAATGTTCTTAAAAAAATAAAAATGAAAGACTAATAAAATGTCAAGATTAGATTGCAATCTTCCACAAATACTACTCAGGATCTGTATTGAAGACAAAAATTTTTACATCTAACATATGTGCTAATAATTAAGTTCAATGTTTAAATATTTTTGGGGTTGTAATTTGTAAATTCATTTATTCTTTTTTATTCTTTCTGTGGGTTTTGGATGGGATAGAATTATTTTGCTGCATAGTGTTTTGTTTTTGTGCTGTAAAGTATGTTGATAGCACAATGCTTACACAGAGCCAAGGCCTTTTATGCTCATCCCACTGCCCTACCAGGTGAGTGTGCTGGCTGTGCACAAAAGGTGACACAGTCAGGACACCTGACCCTAACTAACCAAATGGACCTTCCATACTGTATGGCATCATGCTCAGCACAAAAAATAGATAGGGGCTTGGCAGGGAGGCCACTGTTTGGGGACTGGCTGAGCATCAGTTACTTGATGGCGAGCAATTATTTTCATTTGCATTCCTTGTCTTTCTTAGGATTTATTTCTCTCCTTCTGCTGTTTTCCTTTTCCTTACAATTTATTATTATTTTATTTAATTCCCCCCACCACCACCACCAGCTATTAAACTCTTTTTTTCTCAGCCCATGAGCTTTCTCACTTTTGCAATTCTGATTCTCTCCCCAGTCCAACGGGGAGGGGAAGGGAGTGAGTGAATGGCTGTATGGTGCTTAGTTGCTGACTGTGATTAAACCATGACATGTAGTTATTTCTTTTGTTATTTTTCATCTGACACATGAAAGAACAGTGTAACATTGCTATTCTCTCTTTTAGTTAAGAAATAGGTGAGAGAAGAGATAGAAAATGTATGTAATAAAATATAACAAAAAAGACTTAAAATAGGAAATTCAATTAACCTGATATATCAAAAGGTTCAACATTTATTTAAAATTATGACATACGTGCCCAAATTTCTAAAAATGTTGCTGAAACCTCTCTAGTATATTTCTGGCACGAAGATGATTTTTATCAATACAGTGGCAGGAAGTTTTCTGTGTATCCTCACCTATTCCATAACAATCAAGAAAGGTAGACATTATCACATCATAAGAGTATTGTTGATGGTGACCAAAGTACAAAAATGTCAGTAGATGAGAGATGGAACTGAAAATATAGGTGACAGAAAGCACAAAGTCTAGTGAGATCTTAATTTAAAGTCCTGGTAAGTATCTCAGGTATATATTTCAGGGCAAAGCAGTTGCTTACCATAACTCAGGGATGTCCAAATATTACAAAATTATCTGTAGAAAGTAGTTGTGAAAAAATAGCCCTTTAAATCCTTTTTAACTCACATCCAAATACTGTTGGAGTCACTAGATCTGTGTAACTTGCCACTGATTCATGCTGCCTGATCACTCTGGTGTGCACTTCTGCCATCACATTTATTTATTTGCATCTGTGTTATATATAGGTCCTGTGTTATATCTGGAACTAGTAATGCAGTTGTAAGTGATTTGTCAAAATCAATGTGAAATAGAGGCTCAATTGTCCTCTGAGGTGGGAGTAAACTATTTAATCTAGCAGGCTGAATAAAATTAAAGACTAAAAAACTGAGTAAATGAAAAATATGCAACATGTTGTGACCATAAGAGAAAACCTCTTGAACTTCTCATTATCATTTTACAATTGTGCAAAAGCAAATAAATTCATCGCTTGCTTATTTCCATAGATTATTAAGCCCTATATTATTACACATTTATCTTGTTGGGTTTTTTTTTGGTTTGTTTTTTTTTTTTTTTTAATAAGAAGTATTTCTACAGGTATAACTTATGCATATAAGTGACTGTGAACATAGATTGCCATCGGTTTCAGCAGAAACAGCCCTCAGCACAGAGGTCTTGGTTGGAGACAAGTAAGTCCCCTGCTTAAATCCATAGCCAAAGGTTAAGACAAGTGGTTTGGCTTCACAGCAGGATTCTTCTTTGATCTATTCCTATTTGTTTAGCTCCTGTTTATAACTCTTCCCAATCAGCAAAATGTGGACAACAATTTGCAGTTTTTCACAGGGGTGATTGCATCTACTCAATTTATACAGAACTAGAAAGTGCCTTCTGTATTCTGAGTAACTGCACTGGGTTTATAAACTAGACAAGCCAGGGATCAACACATTTCTAGGTAGGTACTGCTATTTTAAAATTTACAGTAATTATTTCTAAAACATGGACCAAAAATTATTACAAATTTTTTAAGGTGAAAGAGTGCCTTCCATCTACATGACAAGGTGTTAAGGAGGAAATTGCCATCAAATTTGTGAGATGCTTAAACACCGTGATCCAAGGAGTTATGTAACAACAGATAGGTCAGAGTCAAGGTTTTTTTGGAATTCAGAGATTGTTGAGGAAAACAGACAACATTATCTTGCTGCAATCCAAATGAAAACCTTGAGAAAAAACTACATTAAATTAGTTCAAAGAATTAGGGATGTGGGGAAACTAATGAGCATGTTCAGAAAGATATATGGACTTTAATTTAAACAAAGTAGCATAAATTAGATTTTCAAATTGAGAATGTTAATTCTAAAGCTACTTTTATTTTTTTAAGATAATGTAATAGTAAACAGGAGAACATATATCTGGAAACAAATTTTCAGGACTCAGTAATTTTATAGAATAAACAATCAATTTTGTTAGAAAAATAGACCATATGACTTTTTTATTATTATTTTTCTGCTAGAGCTATCAGTTCAAAGTTATACTTGTCACTTACTTTTCCTTCCCAAAAGAATCTATCTTCATTCCCCAAGGATAAGGAAAAACAGATTTCAGAACTCAAACACTTCTTATTGTCTTGCAAATCTGTATACATCCATGCATAGGCTTAACACTCCAGGTCTGGAGTATGGAAATGTAGAATTTTTCAGTGACAAAAATAGTGGTTGATTTTTTTTTGACAGAATTCAGAGCTATGCGGGATTTCTTGAACTTTTACAGAAGCAGTAAAGTCGAGTTGCTATACAGTCATTCTCAGTGCTCCTTTCTACACTTGCTGGTCTCTGTCCTGCCCTAGGAGGCTCTGAATCTTCAACTGCCCTTGCACTCTCTCACAATGTATGTCATAGCTTTGATGTCCTCAGCTTCAGTCCATAACAAGTGACTGAAATGAGCATCTATTTCTCTGCACTTTATTTCAGACTGGAGGGCCTTCCCTTGAACAGAGAGCATTTTTCCTACTCTGGCTGTCAGCCTGAGGGTCAGATGTGTCCTCCTGATGCACATCCTGGGTCTTGCAAGAAGGCAGCTCAATTCAGCATCACTGTTTTCAGTACCAAAACTCACTCAGTTATGGGCAGTTCTCACTGCACAGCAATGCACTGCTAAAATACAACTGTGGGATGACAGAAATATTAGATGGAGCCATAATGATGCAAAGTATTTTAACATTTCATTTTCTAAGCAAAGGACTAATGGTTAGAATGGTACAGAACAATGGCATATCTTGCAAAAAGCTCGTTTCCTTAGATCAGTCAAGCTATTACTAATTCAGATACTAAGGATACTTCTTGAAAAAATTGAGCTATGGTTATGCAGAGATAGTAGTTTTGTTGGTCTTTTTCTAATAACTAACAGGCTTTTCTACTTTTCCTCATTGATGACATTTTTAAAAACAATTTTGTTGTTTTTCAGAGAACCCTCTAGAGCTACAAAATCTGTTCATGAGCTAGTTCTGCTCACACTGTCTTCCATTCTGCTAAAGGAAGTTATTTTAATTTCATCATATCTGTTTATGTATCTTTAAGTGATAGCCATAAGCTTATGGTTTGTCTGTCTGCAACTAATTTAAAAACAATCAAAAAACCTCATAAGTAGAAGATAAAAAAAACCCCAACCAACCAAACAAAAAAAAAATTAAAAAACCCCTGTGAAGTCTAAACAATTCAACTCCTACACAGCTGCCTTGAATGTATTTTAAGCAGAAATAATTAGTGTTACTCAGACCAAAGGAAAATCACCTTGCTTTCTAGAATGATTAACAACTTTTTGTCTTTTTATATTGCCAGTACCAAGACTAGTTCCATCATTATTTTTGTATGTAAAGCATAACACATTCAATACAGCATGTTATGGAGGTATATGAAAAGCAAAGGCTTAGAATTCTTTATTTCCTCTACAAATGCAATCAGTAATAATGGACAGCAATGCTAAGGAAAAAGTAATTTAAGGCTTACTATAAACAAGAATTAAAAAAAACAAGTGAAAAATCCAAAACCCAGCACAAAGAGAATCATTTCTGCAAGGGAAAAAATAGTCTCAGTGCAATACTGAATGTTACTAAAGTGAGAGCCACCAACACAGATAGATAACAGTGTTCAGAACCACCTTCCCTTTTTTTTTGTCTTGTAAAAGTAGACAGAACTTTAGATAATATTTCTTTCTCAAAAGATTCCTTCAGAAAATAATAATAGATGTTCCAGTACACTTCACAGTTTATGCAAAAGCTGTCATTTTTTGGAATAGAAGCAATGAATTGCACAAAGAAGGCATAAAAGCACAGGCTTGAAAATGCCTCCAGGAGTTGGTTTGGTCTGTATCCCTGGTCAGGGACATAACCAAATGAGTCTAGACATAGTCTAATAGAATGCTTTGGTCTGGTATTGTTGGAGGATGCCTGTTCAAAGTAAGGTCTAATACAAATTGTGCAATCTCCATAGGTAATGTGTATAATGATGATTTTCTAATCTATATCAAGTATTTTGAATCACTTTAGACTTTTTTATTACTATCATTATGCATGTCTACCATTGGTGGATATAAAGATGTATTTGTACTATCTGTTTTGTAAGAATATTTTTCATATATTTGAATATTATAGTTATATTCTTAAATTCCTTTCCCACTCCTTCATTTGTGATCTTTTTGAAAATTATTTTAGCAGCAGATCAATGTTTATCATCAGTTTTAACAGCCTCAGGCAGTTTGCTTTTTCATAACTCATTTTAGTGAAAAAATCATCCCTCCCCAAAGTGTCAATAACTTAGATAAGAGATCAAATTGTGTCCTGCTTATTATGGTCATATCTTGAGGCAGGCAAAACTGACACTTTGCAAGAGTCACTTAAAGAAGCCAAATGTCCAAACTGGGTTGTTGCTACAACCTTAAGAGGGATTGCAAGTTTGCACTTGCATCAAGCTGATGAAACAGCTCCAAAGATACTGATGTAAAAGAGGAAATGTATCTCTGGTACCAAGAGGATCCATTATCATTCCTTTATATTAAGCAACAGACCTTAAATAGAAAAATCAAATTTTGATCTTGCTACTTCATCTGTAGCTGTAATTTAGCTATCTATTGGAATGTCTTACCCACTTTTTGGATAGTTGGACAAATTGTCAAATATGAACTATTACTATAATTTCTATGAACTACTGATATAACTCCAGCTTTTCATTTGCATTATAGGTGATTATAAAATAGTTATTTCTTTGGAGTAAATGCATTCCCAGTGTAGTTTCTGGAATTTTTTTTTATCTACACATTTTCAGAGGTTTCTATAGAATTTCATCATAAATTCTTCACAAAGAACATGCAGAAATATCTGTAAATATACTGTGGCTGCAGCTACATTCATGG
Organism: Promerops cafer; assembly: GCA_013398275.1. NCBI lineage: Eukaryota > Metazoa > Chordata > Aves > Passeriformes > Nectariniidae > Promerops > Promerops cafer. The sequence goes on along the minus strand of VZSE01007029.1, from coordinate 1,093,048 downwards.
GCAAGGGTCTGTCCTCACAAGTTAACTACATTTATTTCTCCCCAAGAAAGTCTGCATACTTTAAGCTACAATAGTAAAAGACCTTTTTTATTATTTATTTTTAATCAAAAGAATTCATTTCAATCTCAAGTATTTTGGAATCCAAACCCAAACTATTAAATAGACTTTTCCTAGATTAATTTTGATATTAGCCCTAGTAGCTGTTGTTTCAATTGTTTTATTATTTTAATGTACATAATGGTTGTTATGGCTTTTACATTCTCAACCAGAAAATATCTGTTTACTGTCTTTCAAGGTGCCTGTAGGTTTTATTTTCCAAATAAGTAAACATGAATTGATTTGTATCTACATTGAAAATTCTGCTGTTTTAAAAATTAAATAACTCTGATACAATAACAGACGCCTAGAAAGAAACAGCAAGTATTCCAAAAGATTGGATCCAGGAGTAGTATTCAACTTTACAGCTATGTTGGTTTCTCACATTATAAACCATGACAGGATACCTCTAGAAGAAAAGATTTCTCATCTGGTAAAGTGTCAAATTCTGTAATTCAACAAAATGTTATGATTGGAAATATGAAGACCAGCATGTTAAATGCTTTGTAATAGTATTGATCTTACTAAATATTTTTAAAATATATATATATATGTGTGTGTGTGTGTGTATATATAATTTCTAGTGTGCACATATATATCTCTCATAGGCACACAAAAAGACATTTTCTGTTTTATCACAGTTAACTAATTTTAAAACATCTCATTAAAGGCTTTTGTAAGGAGCTGGATCAAACCTTTGCTGTGCAAGTTACATTCAAGTTCATGTGAATTCATTTCTTTTTTACTTCTCCACAGGTTTGTTTAACCACCTGCTGGATTCAGTGGGATACACCATCTGTTAAACTGGAGTCCAAGACTTCCCTCAACAGCAAAACTCTCAACATCCACATGTTAAACATCCAAATTCATGTTAAAATGTTTCTTCAGACTGCCAGAGGATGTTCAGGGCTTTGGACTTCATCTACACAAGTTATGAAAGAAACAAGATGCAGGGATAAGGAGTAGTATGTGATTTTCCTTATCACTGAACTGCTAATCAAAAAATGGCTGGGCTTTACCTCGGACAAACAAACTCCCTCTCACCCTATGCCTGATCACAGAATCACAGAATCACAGAATCATAGAATCATAGAATCATGGAATAACAGAATTGCTTTGGTTGGAAAAGACTTTTAAACCATCAAGTCCAGCCATTAACCCTGCACTGCCAAGCCCACCACCACTAAATCATGTTCCTAAGCACCATTAATACATGTCTTTTAAATACCTCCATAATTACTGTTAACCAACAGCCTTTGCCAGCAGCCAGCCTGAACAGGACAGCATGGTTTCATGGAAGAGTGGGGAGATTAGCTGCATTTGCACTAATCATGCTGTACTTGGGATCTCGGATATTTTCTGATATTGTTTTAGCAATGAAATACTCAGATATCATTGATTTCTTGTTTCTGGGCTCCAGTGTTCACATAACACACAAAGCCTGAGTTATATCTGGACTGCAATCAACACTGCAGACAGACAATATAAAAAGGGTCCTGGCCCCCAACCTACTGCCTTTTCAGGTCCTCTCCTCATTGGTCATGGAGGAACTTCCAAGGGTTCCTCAAAAATCCTCAATGGATTTTGTATTTGAACACAAAATTTTCAATTCTTACAGGACTGTTATTAACAGGGGTTGAAAACATTTCCAAAACAAGACAGAGATCACTGAAACAAGTTCCTGGAGGCCACTGCTTTTATTTTGCTTTCAGTGCTAAAACCTATCTGTTTGTTTTGGAGTTAGAGACTGAAAACCCATGAATTTAATCTATCTCAAGTTGTTCAGTGACTTTACTGGAAATATAAGCACCTATCCATGATGAAGGCGGCATTAGTGACATTAAAAACAATGAGGAGTTAATTACAGTTATTCAAATTCTTTAAGAAAAAATGGTATATTTACAGCCAAGAGTTATTTGTTCACTTTTTTTCATGTAAGACTCCTTTTTAAAATTGGTGTTAGGTCTAGTCCATTTTAGCCTTAGCAATTTCTAGTGTCTATCAGCTCTGTTGGCACCTTTTGGTCAGAAGCAGTTAGCAAGCCCTGAAATTGCTCCCTGAAAATTGCACTACAGGCTGGGCATGTGGTGTTTCTTTATGTCTACCTACATAGCTGAAGTTAAATGATCGACACTTGTAGAATAATGAGTAGCTCCGGGTTTTTTTTTATATGTTTTTGGATAGAAACTTTTTCTTCAGAACTATAGATTTTTGCAACACTTCTTGTCTTCATATATGCTATAAAAATGTAATTAAACTGTATCTTAATTTCAACTCTGACAATCAATTACAAGTTCTTCCATCTGTGGCCTCTAATTTAGAAGAGTATTTTGACATTATATGGATTTTTGACTATGATTTAGAATCATAATAGATTTTTCATGCCTTAAGATCCCTTGGTGCCTTTTGTATCCCACCCCTCATAAGGAAGTAGTAATTTATAAGAGAACCCAGAGAATTAGTCAGACTAAGTTTTGTGCTGACCACAGTTCTAGCTCAGAGACACAATCTGACATCATGATAGATGGGACACAGCTTTTTGCATTTGATGTGATGATGGTGTGAGAGACTGGAAAGTTAAGGGTTAATAACTCAAATAATTGCCCATTTGCAAAACCAGAGGGAGTTTTGCTGATGATGTACAAGGTAAAAGCCCAGGTGCAGAGGGATGTGCAGCCACCACCAGAGGTTACTTGCTGGGGTTTGAGCCAGATAAGTGAAGAGGCAGGTCCTGTGAAGGTGGAGTAATGCCTTTTATCATGCTAACACTGTCTCTTACACAACTGACTCAGGTGTAAAAGTCCCCTTCAGGGAAAGCTTCTAGACATTCACACATAGGCCTGAAGATATTCATTCCTTCTGATGGGTCATAACCAGCTAAACTAGCTGGGTGAGAAGGAGCTGTCATGTCCAGAAGTTGTCATAAACCATCAAAGATAGCCCCCACACCTGGACCTGAGCATATATTAAACCATTGAACTTTGTGCTTCATGGGCTTTCCCCAACCCTGAGGGATCAAGAGGCCACTGTCACTTCAACCAGCAGACAATGAAATTACGACAATCAGGACTTCTCACTGGTGGTGATATCTTTCTACATTTGTGTTGTTATATTGTTATCGATAATGATAACCAAAAAAACTACATGCCTTTTTCCATTGCAGGAAAATTGTTTTTAATAAACCTTATCTATCTATCATCATCTCTCTCTCTCTCTCTCTCTCTCCACCTGTCACTCAGTGTTGTTTCACTCTTATCTGCCCTAAGGGATCTATTAACAAGAACCTTGTTAATCAGTTTACCCTTGCCTTCAGGGGTTGGGCCAAAACTGCTTTTGTCTGGATAACCAAGGGCAGACTATTTTGCTAAAAATCTGCACATTTTGCTGTAGACTGATTTGGCATACATTTAAAACTTGCAAGGATTCATACTTAGAATCCAGAATTTTCTTGAAAGCAGTTCAGTAATTGATATAAGGAATGGGCTTGAAATTATTATTCAGAGCTGGGTGTTGAGGCAGTATTATCTAATCCTGAATAAAGTGAAGTGACCTTCCTATTGCATTTTGAAAAGTTTATCATCTCCATTCCACTGCAGGAGAAAATAGTTCATGCAATAAAATCAGTTCATCACACTCTAAAATGATTAAAATCCAGGCAGAATCTCTCTAGAGAAACTAGGGAAAAATCTAACTCTGATAAGGAGCAAAGATCTCTCTAGCTTGGTTAATGTCTACTAAATATCTATTTAACATACCTATATCGTGCATAATTTTGTTTTGTGCTGAGTGTCTATACTGCCAACCCAACAATGTCATCAAATGCCCTTCCTTTCTACCTCAAAGGTTTTATATGATTTTTCATGTAACAGTGTTATTGCATGATCTTCTGGAATAGTGTTTCACTAATGACTCTGTTCTAATGTTACTTCTTTCCTTATCTTGCCATTTCATCACTGCTGTATCCTATAAACTTTTGCCTTGCAGATGGTTTTGTATGCTCATTATCACATCTATTAGTTTCCTTCTAAGGCATCTCACTCAACCACCATTCCTAATGCATCTGCTTCTTATCTTACGATGTAAGATTAATGACAAATTGAGTTGTACATGAATTAAAAAGAATGGGAGTATAAGCAGCACAGAAAAAGCCAGCCTGAGTCACATGAAACTATATATAATCTATTCCAAACAATATCTGGATATTTTTCCCTGCAAAGCTGAAAAAAATATACTGGAAGCAAGGGTTATAAGGAAAAGGACTGGAAGCAGTAACATTATTTGTGAGTTGTTTATTTAGCAACCAGCTTTTTCTTTTTCTGTGTGCAAGGTTTGTGAAGATAGTGCGAAAAAAATGGATGACCTATCTCTAAGATACACTATTTTAGCAACCAATTTGCAGAATAAGTGGAGAATTTACACTAAATATGAGTAGTGAAAATTGTGACAGTAAGACCATTTCTATAAGCATCCGTGTCTTAAAAATCTGCAGACAGAATTCACTTGAAATGTATTACTATAGGCAGTATTCATGTTAATACATTAGTAAATATAATCCCATTTTGTATGGCATACAAATTCCACATATGAAGCTGAACTGAGCTCTGTCATAATTGAAATTATTATGGGAGTGGGTTTGGCTCATGCGGTTTAATGTTTGAGCTGTTTTCACCTTGAAATCATAACCTTGTGTATTTCTTCTTTCATTCAACAGGGGCTATACTTGGTTGCTTTATTAAGTGGGAATAAAAACTCTTTTCTTTTCTTTTTCAGTGTACTAACATTTGAGCAGGAGTTGATCCAGGAAAACTTGGGCAATTTGGGAGCATGACTGGAGCAGTCTGATGATCAAAACCACTCTAGAAGAAGAAATGTTTTTTCCCACCTTCATGGAGGAGCTGGAATTCTGCGTCCAAGTATTCATTGCAGGAAGGGAAGAAGAGGAAAGCACTTTGGTGAGGCTGGTCATCCAGCTCCAAGGGAATGGGTGGAAGAACAGATATCAGGCCATGAAAAATCAGATGTGTTTTTTAATTAAATCTCATTAATTTGTGTCTGGGATTGTCCCTGTTACTGAGATAAGAAAGAAATTCCATTGAGAATACATGACTTATGAAGTGACAGTCTTTAGAATACAGGAAAAAATATAAAGAGATATATTAATATAAAACAGCAGTAATTGGACAATTCCATATAAATGAAATTTAAAATATGCTTTATGCAGTTAATGCTATTGTTGCTTTTGTCATTTGAAAATTTTAAATGTAAACCCAATTTTTTATGCTGATGGGGAGAGAGAGACTGGGAATTGACAGGTACTGCTTTCAGGTTCTTAAAAGATTTTTAATAACTAATCACTCAACCTGAAACTTGACAATGTAGACACATTATTTTCTGTGTTCTTGCAGTCCATTTTTGAAAACTGACAAACTAGAAAATATCACACTTCTTTGTATCAGATAGGTATTCAGAGTTCAAGCTCATTAATATTTTCCTTTTATAAAATAAGCCAGACTCATTCTAACACCCTTGTCAGCTGTCAAAGTCTTCACATGTTTTTATTCATTGGTCCAGATAAAAGCCTCAGATAGGTCCATTAATTTCAGTGAAACTATGCAATTTATGCTTACTTAATCCAGCTTGCTGCTGGAACAGTTCTATTCACTTTTGCTCCAAATTAATCATAATTTCTGGAGAGAAAGGGGAGAGCAATAGCATCAGACACAGCATGACCCTTCTGCCTCTAACCTAGACCAACATTTGCCTATATTATAGTTACATTGCTTTATTTCTTCCATGCACTTTCAGTGATTTCTTCCCCTTTATATATGTCTTCATAGCTGCCCTTCGTTCTGCAGCTGTCTCAGCATGGCTCTTCTCTTCTGCATCTGACATTTCTGCCTGACACATTACATGCATGTGGATAATTTCTTACATGTGGTATCACAATCTAATCTCAAAACTTAAACTTATTTTCCATGTCATGTTTATGGAAATTATTAGGCAGGTATAATTCTATACTGATATGACTTCAGAAATAACAGAGCAACTTTGTTGACTGATTTTTTCCTTTTTAGTAAATTATATTTACTAATATAAATACATTTGATATTATTTTTACTCTTTCTACTAAACTGTCCACTAGATGGACAAAATCATAATGAATATGGAGAGTTAAAGTTAAAAGAGAGATATCATTCTGCAGCTCTGTAGTTATATTCAAGTTATATTCAATGGCAGTTGATGGTGGGACCTTAATCCTGCTGTTTGAAATTACTTTTTTGTCTTTTTACTTTTACTTGTCTTCTATTTTCTCCTCTGTGAAGTTTATGTTTACATGTTTCTTTCCCTACTGTTCACATTATGTGCATTATATGCAGTAGATATTACAGCTGTACTGTCAATGTCCTTAGGTAGAAATCCATGAAGATCATCTTATCCTCTACATATAGTACGGGTGGATTGCTACATGGATAAGAAAGTGGTTGGAAGGTCGGATCCAGAGGGGAGTGGTCAACAGTTCAGAGCCCCAGTAAACATCAGTGACAAGTGCTGTCCCACAGGGATCTGTACTGAGACCTGAGTTGTTTAACACCTTCAGTGATGATGTACGTGAAGGGATTGAGTGCCCCCTCAGCAAATTTACAGATGTCACCAAGCTGAGTGTTGCTGTTTACACACCTGAAGGATGAGATGCAATCCAGTGGGACCTGGACAGGCTTGAGAATTGGTCCCATGGGAATTTCATGAGATTCAACAAGACTAAGTGCTGTCTGCAGCTGAAGCACAGAAACCCCCAGTACCAATCCAGGCTGGGGGATAAACAGATCCAGAGCAGCCTGCCTGAGAAGGACTTGGGGGTGCTGTGGGTAAGAGGATGGACATGGCCCAGCCATGTGCCCTTGCAGCCCAGAAAGCCAAATGTGTCCTGGGCTGCACCCAAAGCAGCGTGGGCAGCAGGTGAGGGAGGGGATTCTGCCCCTCTGCTCTGCCCCAGTGAGACTCCACCTGCAGTGCTGCATCCAGCACAGAAAGGACACGGACCTGTTGGATTGACTCCAGAGGAGATCACCAAGATGATTTGAGGGATGGAGCACCTCTCCTGTGAGGAAAGGCTGAGAGAATTGGGATTTTTTCAGCCTGGAAAAGATAAGACGTCAGGGTGATGTAATTGCAGCCTTCCAATATCTGCAGAGAGCCTACAGGAAAGCTGGCAAGGAACTTATTATCTTGTAGGGGCAGGATGAGGGGGAGTGGCTTCAAACTGAAGGAGAGAAGTTTTGGATTAGATATAAGGAAGGAATTCTTTATTGGGAGGGTGGTGATGTACTGGAACAAGATGCCCAGAGGAGCAGGGGATGCCCCACACCTGGAAGTGTTCAAGGCCAGCTTGGATGAAGCTCTGAGCAACCTATTCTAGGTGTCCCTGCCCATGACGTGGGGTTGGACTAAATGATCTTTAAGGTCCCTTCCCTCAGACTATTCTATCATTTTTCATTACATATAAACAGTAAGTAAATAGATGAACTTCTAAACATGCCCAGCCCAGTTCCTATTTTCCTGATCCTAGTTTGGCTATATTTGGTTCCTGCAAAATACTTTGTCTGCTGCCTGGAAATGGTGTTAACACTGTCAAGGAATTCATTAATAAAAAAACTTCAGGCAATGCTTCCTGACCTTTCAGCTAATTTCACAACCGACTCCTCTTTAGTATTTCCAAATATAATTTTCAGACCATTTGGGTGACATTTTAGCTCACAATGTCAAAGTATGTGATTAATTGATTATGCAAAAATACCTGATAAAGTAAAGATTTCCCTATGTTTCCTTTCAGTCTCTAAAGAGACTGAAAGACAGTAACCACTTTGTTAACCTTTCCTCCTAAGAGTGACTTTGGGCATTTTGAACAGGTTGTTAATTAGGCCATCAAAAGTACAGGGGTTCACTTGTCAGACTTCAAGGTTAAAGACACTCTAAATGACAGACATAATTTTGGCTACCTCAGGAAATAAAAATGTTAACCAGCTTCACTGATTTTAAATTGCTGTTGACAGGAGCTGAAAAAAACCTCTGACCCTTGTCATATTGAATTCATCTGTTAGTCAGGCAAATGCTTATGGATGGGAAGACTGACACCTTTCACTATCTTTGATGTGTTTAAGGTTGCAGCGTGTGAATATGTGCAGGGCTTCTACAAGGAGGAACTGAGAATACAAAAGATTGAAGAAGGGTGTGAAACCCTGTAAGCTGGCCTGTTTCTTCAATTGTCATTTGGCCTAGAAATCCTATGCTTGTCTTTCTCTTTAAATAATGCTGCTGTTCAGGAACATAATGGCTTATAAGTAGCAAACAAAAAGTGGACATTAGCTCAATTCTTGCTCAGACAGACTTTGACTTTTCTGAGATAAAGAGATAAGAGATTCTGAGATAAAGATTTATCCTATTCCAACCTTCCTAACAATATATATATTTTTCTTTAATTCTTGAAAAGTTAAGGAAACACTATCTAGAAAGAGAAGAAATCTCTAAATTTTTGTCTGTGTGTTAAATATAAAAACAATTATGTGATTTTTTTCTTCCTCCTTTTTTCCCAGTTATCACTTTGTCATTGCTACCAAAGCCTCACAAGGAACAGTCCTATCCGAAATCCCTCAATTTTCTCTTTTTATCCCCTATTATTTCTCTCTGCTTTTTTTAAATTTTATCAAACATCTCCATGTTATAAACAATGCTTATATATAAGATGCCTATAATTTTTAAGCCTCATTTTGGATCCTCTGACTCTACGCTTACCTGCTGTCAAATATTAGAAACATTTAAAAGAACAACATATAGAAAAAATAGTAAAATCCACATACAATGAATACTAACAACCAGGCATAGAGGCTGTTCTGTGACCCAGCCCAGAAGGGCTACTGGTTATGCTACATAAAGCAAAGGACTTCAGCTGAATGAAGGAGACTCCTCCACAACACAGGACAAAGAGTTAGCTACTAGTAGATTTGGGTTGATGCCTCAAAAAGAAGCAAAAGAAACAAATTTTGACATCAGCTTTTTAAGTGATACTTTACAGAAAAGAAAGATCTCGTTCAGGACACACTTTGTCAGAATGGTTGACGCATTTTATTTTTTGGTACAAATGGCAGAAAAAACTCAGGATTGTGACTCCTGAATAGGAAGAGGCAAGTCTCAACACCTCAAAATTGGGCATTTAGATCTGAGAGCACGAAAGGATTTCAGTTATGCTTTCATGAATGTGATTCATGAAACATATATAGATAATTAATTAAATGTTTCAGTGAAAATAATATGGCCATGATATACTGCAGTCTAAAGAGACCTGCTCCAGGAAGCAGCTGACTCAACAGCTCACTGTTTCAGCACCTCACCTCCTTTCATCATCTTGAATGTGAAATCCTTTTCCTAAAGGCTTCAGTTCCATTGTAACCAAAAAGAAAGCTTTTTCTATTTTTCCTGGTTTATATTTCTTGGGTCATGTAAGTGTAATTGGCTCCCTAGGAAAAGGAATGGATGCAACTAAGAGCAGATGGAACATGAGGGTACGACCTCCTCATTCTGATAACAATAAGTTGCTGGATTTGTTTGCCATAAATAGGGTTTAAATCTGCAAATCCAAGATTTGTATTTCCACTGCAGATTTTCAAAGGTAGAGTGTAAAATCTTTACAGCATTTTGCAGGCTAAATGTTATTGTTTGAGAGGGAATAATTGCAAGGAAAAATGTCTGCTTCATCTCTTGTGCTCCAATTTTACTTTAAAAAATACTCTGAAAATATATACCTAAAAAAAGTAATAGAACAGGAGATCACAGTGTTATTCTCTTTATTGTAGCTGTTCACAACTTTTGATCATGCTTCAAACACCAGTTAGCATGAAGTGAAATACCAACGATCAGAAGTTCAATGACCCAGTGATGTATTAGCAAAGTCTCATTTCAAGTGTGCCAGCTTGAACATGGTGCATTTTCAAGATGCCAGGCATGCACAAGTCCATTACTGGAGCTAGAAGGGCTACTCTTTTGTACCTGTGTAAGAGCATAAAGATATAAACCCGACTCACATTGTGGGCTACTGTTGCAGGAGCTCGGTGTGAAGATATACACAGTGTCAGTTCCAGTCATTACTGGAACAGGCACATGCTATTTTAGTCTAGTTCATAAGGCAGAAAATGTTTAAAATAAAGATACACAGTAGAAGAACTAGTAGAAGTAGATATGTTAGCTAGCTCCTGAGATGGAATCTCTACTTTTGTATGATGGCTCTCATGCTTTTGGACATAGCAGTTTTTTTAAAAAATTTTGTGGGGCTTCCAGTCCCAAAACACCTCATTTATAGCTGTTCTGTAGACACAGGCTTGGCAGAAAATGAGCTGCACTTTTTGAAATTGTCTTTGTTTCTCTATAAAACTAGGGAATACAAGATTCAACATATCAATGATTTATACTGTTCATTACAAACATACAGAAGAAGATTCAATGACCTCTAAAATAAAATAATCCTTCTTCATTTCAAAGGAACTACTGAACTTAATTCCTGAACAAGTATAGAAAAGAATGTGAAATTACAGTTTTTATCATTATATAGTTCCATAATAGTAAGGTGAAATAGAATGTGCTGTCTGAATTAGATGGCCCACTGTTCGATGATATGTACATACTGTGTAAATGTTCAAACATATACCCACATGCATATTTTTTTTAATTTTTTAAAACATTGCATTGTAAGGTTTTTAAAAAAAATGCAAGTAGAAGAAATTCCTCAGATTGTAAATAAAAGAACAGAAGAAATATTTTCTTTCCCCTAAGTATATAATTTATCATATTTAATCCTTTATCTGGAAATAATATTACATCTTTATAGACTAGATTTTTATCTGAAAATCCAATGAATTTTAGATCATAGATAACATTTCTAACTGAGGTACCAATGGAATAAGACATACAGTTTTAATGTTATTTTTAAGACTTCTATTCAAAAACCACAGAATTGTCGAATGGCTAAGGTTGAAAAGTGTCATGGTTTGGTGCTGGCCCAATGCCAGTGCCCCCATGAAAATGTATTTTCTTTAACTAACTGCTGTGAGATGTGACTAGGAACAGAGCAGAGCAGGCTTAAACTTAGAAAAAGAGAGAAAAACAATAATTTTATTAAACTACAAACTAACATCAAGAAAAAAAAAACACACAGGAAAACAGAGTGAACACTTTTTAAAACATTCCTCCTCCTCCCACCCAAATTCACCAAAGCACAGTGAGANAGAGACGGTGCCGCTCCTTGGGCTACCGCAGGCGAAAGAGAGCGAACTCTGGGAAATCTCTGCTTTTAACCCCGTGTGTCTTCAGAGGTGACTCACGTCTTCAGTGGTCACACCAGGTGTCAATATTCGAATCTGACCACTGATTGGTTTAACTAAAACTTCTCAAAAAACTCACTTCCTCCCAAACGGAGACAAAAAGTTATCTAGTCTGTGGAGGTCATCTAGTCAAACTCTACCACCTGAACAGGGTGACATGACAGAACTGTGTCCTGGTGGCTTTTGAATATCTCCATGGCCCAAGATCCCACCACTTCTCTGGATGACCTGTGATAAGTCACCCTGAGAGTGAAAAGGTGTTTCCTGATGTTCAGATGGGCCCTCCTGTGTTTCAGTTTGTGCCCAGTATCTCTTGTCCTCTGACTGGACACTGCTTTAAAGAACCTGTCTCTGTCTTTGCAGACTGTAAGCATGAATAAAATCCCCCTAAGCCTTCTCTTTGTCACCCTCTCTCCAGAGGACTCTCTCCAGTACATCCGTATCTCTCTCCTACTGGGGGATTCAGTCCTGCTGTGGCATCATCAGTGCTGAGCAAATGTGAGGACAATGATGTAAGGATACTCATGTCAGCCAGCTGGGAAAGGAAAGAAGCTGCAAGAAATGTCTCAAATCTGCATAATTTTTAGAAAGGGTTAGAAGGACCTGAGTCACTCACTAGTAATGGGGGCATTGAATATGTTGATCTTTTAATATCTGAATTGGTTTTGGCACCAGGGAACTCTTGAAAGAAGTGGGAGAAGTGTTCAAGTAAAAAACCTTTCTTATTTCATGTGCTCTGACCTTTTATTACAAAGAAGACAAAAGTATCTCTATACCATGTAGCAGAATATTCTCACAAGCTGCAATATTTCAGTGCTCAGGTTATAAACAGAAAGAAAATAACAAATGCTACATAATATTTTGGAATGCACACAACTGAAATCTTTTAGAAAAATGTTCAAGGCGACTCTTGCTTTGAGTGAGGCTCCAGAAAGAGTGTACTTTCCACACAGTTCTATTTCATGTTTCTTCCATTCCAATTTGTGGTTTTTACTAAGAAAATAATATACCTGGATTTGTACAGGGGACATATTTGCTAAAGATTATATTGACGAGTCTTTCCAAAATGACTGTTCAACAACAAATGATGGCATCTGAGAGACTGCTTTTCCTTATAGTTAGAGAGCTCAGTCCAGAAACCTGCTCTCTATTGGTCAGTGCTGACCTTTTTCGTCTCTCCCTCTTTGTTTCTGTGGGTGGACATATGAAGCAAGGGAGTATCTGAACAAATTTCTGCAACAGATGAGAAGAATAAAATCAAATTCAAAAGGCCAAATGCTAAAATATGTAATTAATGCATGTCAGATACTTTAATATCAAACTCTAATTTGTCCTACCCAAATCGCATCTATCAAGATATGTTGTGTTGCCCTTCATCAGCAGTGTTCTGTGTCCATTTCAGTCTTTTATACCTCTCCTCATTTAATCTTGACTTTCTCAGATATGTTCTGACTGTAGAGAAATCACACATACAAGAAACAGAAATTATGGGGTTCGCTGCGAGCCAGGTCGAATGATCTTTCAAGGACCCCCGTCAGGCTGGGTTTGTCCAGCAATCCACAGTGGCTAAAATTAGCAGGACGGCATCATCAGCAGAGTTTGAAACAAAGAATGTTTTAATAAAGACAAAAATAACAAACTCTTACAGAGAAAAAACCATGCCAGGAACTCAGTCTGTGCTTCTCCTAGAACACCCCAAAAATGCCACAAGGCTCTTTGTTCAGCCTCTTTTGTGTAAACTGAGGCGGGATTCTTGGCACTCTGCCCAGTAAGGTTGTAGTAGGTCAGTTCAGGAGACCCTATGAGGTGGCTTCGTGCTGGCACACAGCCAAATAGGGAGACAATTCTCTGGCTTTTGACCTTATTGGGGACACAAAGAGCAGGGGTTCACACTGCTTCCAACATGAAAACCCTTGCTATACATGAGGTGCACTGCAACACAGAAATTCATTATACTAGCCAAGGAAATATTTTATTTTAATTATAAAATATGTTCCAATTCAAGTTTTCAGACCAAGTCAACATAGATTTCTCTATAGTTCTGTCTTGGAAAATGCTTCTTATGTTTTTTATGTTTATGCAGAATATATAAAAGTCTGAATTTTGAAAAGTTCATCTTTCTCAAAGTGTGGATGTCCGAAAGAATCGTAATATGCTTAAGTAGCACTTGATATTTGCAATCTTGGAAACTCACAGCTCTGAAAGGGTTCAATGATTTTAACTGAGTCACAATGTAACCCAGCTGACTTCAGCGGATCCACTTGAATGAGACACATGTACAGGACCCAGAGGTAACTGCTGAAAATGTTTTGAGATTAATGCCAATTTGCTGACTTTAGCTGCTCTACTGACAGCAGTGATTAGGGAGACATATAGACATGATGGCAAAAATTGCTCCCTGCTTTTGTTCTGTTATCTGACAGGAAAGAAGGATGAAAGATTACATCTCTGTCCCATGACCGTAGGTGTAGTCAGTAGACTGCAGCGTTCTCTGCTGTAATTATGTACAGGGATGTTATTTTCATTATATTCTTTAAAGAGATTCCAATGGCTCAGTAGACATTAGAGTGGAAAACATGAAATCACTGTGGTGATAGAGATTTCAGTCACAATCTCTCTCTTTCCTTTGCCCCAAAAACACATTAGTGAAAGTTTAAGGGTTTTGACTAATTTTTCATTAATTAATTTTATTCTAGACAGCCCAAGACATTCATTTCATCAGTGTGTTTGAAACCAAATGTGAAATAAATGGTAACTGTATTTTATTTAAACACCTTTTATCTGCCATAAATGAGATCATTATTTTAAATCATTTGCTCCAGAGGGTCATAATTTTGTGAATGTTAAATACATAGATTGTCCTTCTTACATAGATTTGTCAAGATGTATTGGTACAAAACATGCTTGGCCCTGGTCTTCCACAATGTTCAGTAAGAGATTACTTTTCAACAAGACATTAAAAAACCAATAATGCCATAAGAAGCATTCAGGCACCCTGATGGGATGGCATCCTGGTGATTTTCTCTCTTCCAGTAGCGAGACCTGTTAGACTTTTAATTTCTGTGCTAGAGATAGTATTTCCATTCAAAAGTAAACATTGCAGTTGGAATGGGGAGCAAGACTGAGCTGTGGTTTATAAATGTCTGCTTAGAGTGACAGGAGCTACTATTTGGAAGCTATTTAAATTTTGCAAACTTAATTTTCAAAAGTTACAAAAGTTTTTCTCGTTCCACAGCTGGTACACAAGGAGGCCATAACCCTACTGCTCCACAGTCTTGCAGTTCTCTTCATTAACATTGTCTGGAATATCTGCAAATCACCTATTTGACCATTCCAGTTACAGCTCCTGCCTTTTCGTACCATTATAGAACAGCTCAGGCTCCAAGTTAGCTCAAAAGTTTATCTTACCCAGCCTTCTGGGGAAAAGAGAGTGCCAATAAGATTATCTAGTACCTTCTCCAGTCACATGCTGAGAAACTCCAATGATAAGAACTCTACCATATCTTTGATAGAAAGGTCTTTGATTTTTGTTTTCTTTTGTGTTTGTTTTTTTTTAAGAAGCATATTATCTATTAAATGTCTCAAATTAATTAGCTTCAAGTGTCCATATATTTAGAAGCTTGTAATATATTTCATTTATCTATTTGCTTCTATTAATTTATAGACATATTAAGGAAATGTAGTTCAGAATTAAAGAAAAAATTTTAAAAGATCCAAAAATTTTATACTGAATAATGCATACTGTGACTTAGATGTTGTACAATACATTATGTAATACATATTTTAATGTGTATAGGTGACAGTACATAAGTGTATACAATGACAGATACCATAATATATCAATTTATATATATATCATATATGTAAAATATAAATGTAACAGTATATCATTATAAACCACTGTCCATAGTTTACTACCAGTGAATGCAAGCCAAAGTTAGAAGTTATTTCCTACTTTCAATATTATTCTTCTAATATAATATTGTACCAATATTTTTCCTAGATATAGTTCAAAACGTTCTTAACTGAGGTAAAATAATCATGTGACTTATATTTACTGGCTTCTCAGCTGTTCATTTTGTGGCATGGTAATGGTTTTATGGTTTATATTTTACATATATTTTCCAACACACAACTTTCTTTTAGCCCAGGTTATCCTGTTGGCTAAGAGAAGAGTGAAACAAAGCAGAACTGAAAACCACAAACATGGGTTTGAGGTTATGTCAAAGAAGTCAAGGCAACCTAAAAATTATTTTCCTGTTTCTTGGTTTGATAAAACCTAACAAGAGTGAGAGGATAACTCATAAGAGAGAAATAGAGCTCACCAACACAATAAATTCAAAAAGCCCAGGTCTGCACATCTGTGAAGTTACTGCAACCATGTAAAAATGTTTCTTATTGTTGAGGAGATTTTGTAGGAAAAATATTGTTGATCCAAACTACACTATGCAATTTCTGTAAGGAAAAGAGGATGTTGTGCATCCCCTGGCTTTCATTTACTCTCAACTTTTCTACTAAGAAAATAATTTTGACATATGGAGATAGCATCTTTTGAAATAACCTTCTTATTCCACTTCTGAGAACAACTTTCCTTCCTGTGTTATTTGAAAGCTTTATGATGAAAGTGAATGTGAACCACTCTATAAAGCATGATAGGTTTTACATGCTATGGAGAAGACAGTAATTTTCTGTGGGCAACTTCCCCTAGAACCAAAAATAAATGCCCTGCTAGAATAAGGATAAAAGCTTGTGTGGTGGCTGTATGTATGAAAACAAGCATCTGTGAGTCCCAGGTGTAGAAACTCCCTCTGCAAGAATTTAGTAAAGAAAAACATGATGATCTGCTTTTCATGCTTGTCATCATCACACTGTCCCTTCCAGCAAATTCCTGATCTGCTATCTGTGCTATAGCACTGCAACTCTTTCCAATTTAAGGAAGAACCACGCCAGGAAATATCTGAATATATGAAGTCACAGTCATGACTATTACTGCTGTTATCACTACTGTTACTACTGTTACAGCTGCTGCTGCTGCTGCTGTTACTACTACCACTACTGCTGCTGCTTCTATTTTTATGGCTATTGCATTTTCTTTTCTCTAAAAGTGAAAAGTATCTTGGTTTTATAGCACTGCCCCATCTGGAAATGTGTCCTTTTAGACCTCTGTAAGGAAATTTATCTCTGTTTATGTGTATCCTCATTCCAGGAGGAATTGCATTGGGTTTGTCTCCTGTCTCCTGTTAGAGTAGCAATGGCTCTTTTCTGAAACTCCAGCATTTTTCTTTCTGGGCTTCTTTTCTGCATCTATATAAAGGAGTTGATCATATGTTCTTGATTTACAAGAATAATGTTAGAAAA
The DNA here is from genome assembly GCA_013398275.1 of Promerops cafer. Taxonomy (NCBI): domain Eukaryota; kingdom Metazoa; phylum Chordata; class Aves; order Passeriformes; family Nectariniidae; genus Promerops; species Promerops cafer. The sequence continues at coordinate 1,076,225 of VZSE01007029.1, read as the reverse complement.
AAAAAAATATTGGTCTTATGAAAGCAGGGCTTCATATTCAATAAAAGAAAAAAATAAATCTGAGAATTATAATGATGAGTACTTTTTTTTTTTCCGCAATTCATCTGGAACTTAATAGGGCATATATTTTGATTAGAATATAGATTTTGAAACATAGCAAATCTTTTTTTTTCAGAGAAACATCATCATCACAGATGTAAATAGCCATAAAGTATAATAAAGACAAAAGCAGCCAAATAAATAAACAATAGCTAATGTTTTAAATCCAAGTGGAACCATGATATTCCTTGACACTAATGTGGAAGTGTTAGAGCTATTCCCACAGCATGGGAAAACTGTTTGTTTATTTCCATTTTGTATTTCCCTAAGGACATTTTGCTCCACCAGTAAAATTAGGATGACATTTGGAGCTGCTGTATTTCAATATAAGAGCAAGAGACACTGTGCAGCTTGACAAGAGATTATGATGTCAAGTCAATTGCTGTAGCAATATCAATATTTATTCCCTCGTTCCTTGTGTCTTGTTTTATTTTTGTTCCTCTTTTTCTATTAGGCATAAAATAATATCCAAAACCTATCCTATTGTGCAGCATATTTGTTTTTGTTCTAGAAATCCTTGCTTTTCCCCAGTTAATCTTAAATCCTCTTCTTTCTCAGGTAAATAGTATTTAACTCTTTCAGTAGCGCAATCACTTTCATAGAATGAATTTTCAATTGATCTAGTACAACATTCCTAATAAGTTCTGCATCTTATTTCATCAGAGAGTGATCTCAGAACTATATTATGTATTTTGAGTTTTAATTGTGAATACATATCAATTGTATGTATGTATTGTATTTACCAGTAGTGAATCATTCAAAACTAAAAAAAAAAGCTTCATTATTATACAGGTACTGAACTCAGTAGAAATGTTGTACTTGATCCACCAGGTTACAGTCTTCAAATAAGAAATATTTGCCTGCACCATGTAACATTACCTGAGATTCCTGATAGTTTGTTTTTGTGAAAAGTAAAAGAGTGCTCTGGTTAGCAGCTCATCCATGCTTTCTTTTTATAGAGTAGCAGAGGAGATTTAACCTGGAGTGGAGTCAGATTAACAGGTATATCCTGATGAGCATTTCAGCATTGTTTGTGTGTAATAATATCATAACAGCAAAGCACAGAAACACAGATGCTAGAGTTCAGAGCCAACAGTGAAGCAATTATGTATAATTGCTATTAGTTTAGCCTGATTAATTTTCTTTTATATATGCCTGATTTTCTTGTAGAAAAAATAAGTATATTTATGTTCAGCAATGCTTCTTTCCAAGAGAATATTACAGTTGTTTAGAGATATATGTCTGTCTTTGTATAAGCAGATTATGTCCTACTGAAGAACAATATCATTGATAGGATTATCTCTTAAATGGATCAGAAAATCAGCCTCCCAATTTTAGGGTCTGTTGAAGTTTAATGCTTTAGGTCTTGCTTGAGAATTGTGTTTATTTCTCTGTAACACCACCAGGAATGTTTTTGATGTATGATCTGGTTAACTTTGCATGACATCGCTAGAGGACAGTGTCCCTTCCAGCCTTGATTTGTGTTCCTGCACGTTTCTAAGACATTTAATTGTGATTCATAATCCTTCAACTTCTATTGGGGATGCATAATATTAATACAAAATTAATTAATCTTTACTAATAAACATAAGGTAAATATCAAAAGGAATAATGTTATTTCCTCTAGTTATTCTAAGTTTTTTACAGGTATTTATTTTTGCCCTATTCTAAAGTAACCTTGATGTCTACTGCACTTTTTATCAGTATAATTAGGTCAAGTTGTGAAATATTTGAACTTTCCTGAAATGAATGCTTCTAATTTCATGTTTGTCATTTTGATTTTTACTTTTGTTATCACATATTAGCTGTTCATGTGGGGGTCCAGATAATTACTGAAAATTGTATTTTTTTAATAATAACAATTTTTTATGCATAAGAGAGAGAGAAAGAGAAGGGACAAGGAAAGAGAAAGCAGTGGAGCTCTAAAGTCTTGCAGTTTGATTTATCCTAGAGGAACTGGTGCTAGTAGAAAGAGTCTCAAACTAGTGTTTATATATTTAGTCCAGTGAGGCTGGACTTCCATTATGCTCATTAGAAAGAGACACCTTCTAAAAAAACACATCTGGAATGGTTAAAAAGGGTCTTGAAAGCAGGCAAATTTGTGCAGTCAGAATATGCTGGCTGTCTCCAATGCCTCTGGCAAATCAGGCACTTCCACAGGCTTATTGTGTGCTGGGACAGCAATTCTCATTCATGACAGCCTTGAGGCAAGCCAGCTCACCCATTTTAGATAAATTGCTTAGGACATGTCCTGTAAACCTGTGAAGACAACTGTCTTTCATCTACAGTTATATTAAATGCACCATGAAATCTTTCACAAATATAAGAGGTAGTCAGAAAAAAAAATTACTTTAGACTCCTCTCTGTTGATTAAAATTAAGTACAGAGGCAGTTTAGGGGAGGTTTGAGCTGAGTTTTATGAGTACTTCCCCTAAATGATCCCAGGAGTTTCAAATTAGCCGTTCAGTATGTGGTAGCAAATGTATATGTGTTTCTTTACCAAAGGAGTATCTCTGGTGTTCATGATTTGTTCAAGTTCCACCACAGAATAGACACAACAAAAGCAATTCTGAGTTACTGGTCTTTTTACTTTGAACAGGCATGTTTCTCTTCTTTGTGTCACTACTCCTCTCTGTAAAGTTTTGTGTGCTACCATAACTACAGTGTCATCACAGCTGTGTGGAGGAGCTCTGACACAGTAAGCATTTTGGCAATAGTCTAAATAGTTGCATTATTTCAATCTAAACAATGAGAGCTACTTCGGGAAACGTTAACTTTTAGTATGATGCCTTTTATTCAAAGGAAATTGAAAACAAAAGTGAAGCTTTCAGTTTGTGAAATAGAAAAGTTTTTCCTCCAAAAATTACAGTGAGAACTGCAGTTGTTCATTTGCAGGAACATCTGTCTCATTCACAAAATGGAACTGCACAGTATCTGTTTGAAAGATACCAATTCTTTCAAGAGTGAGCAGTCACAACTGTATTAACGTAGTCAATATGCCTAAAGAAATTAAAATACTCTCTTCTTTGGTAAGGAAAGTAAATTCATGAATTATTTATATTTTGTGAATATATGCAGTTAGTTCTCAGTGTTTGAAAGTTTAAATATTTCCATAAATCTTTGTAAATAGTAATGATTTACATACAAACAAAGCCTTGCATGTGCACAAACCTTCAAACTGGATTGCCTAGTGGCAAAAATCCATAAGTTTTATTGAAGTTCCTGAATAAAAAATGGGATCACTTTCAAAGGTTATATGCATCAGTGTTTTTTATGGCATAGTATTTGCTCAACAGATTTGGTAAATGAAATATTGTTAAGGTGCACCAGTATAGAAGAAGCCAACTTAAAAAGTCAAAGATTCTCTTACCTTCAGGCCAAATTAAAAGGATTTTCAGTATTCTATTGAAACTCTGATTTGTTTTTTTAAATACAAACTTGCTTTCATTCTTTTTATTCTCTACAGGTTATTGATATCTCCCTGTTTATATCTAATTTTTAGTTCTTTATGCATTTAATTCTGAGTTACTTTTTCCTTCATATTATTGTTCCCTATTCAATTTTCTAGATACATTTCATTTATATATTGTTATATATTTTATGAAATTAAATGCAAACATAGCAAACCAAGGTTTGTCTTTTTTACCTCCTTTTTATAATTAATTACAGATGAATATAACTAGTAGTGAAATGAATGCATTTCTGTTTCTTTTCCTGTGTTACAAGAAAAGATATCTAGAGATTGATTTAGAACAAAAACTGTAAAAAAATAGCAAGATTACAATCCAGGGTCATTGTTGCAGTATTCATGTTACTAGTCACTTAATAGAGAAACATCTATGCACTATTAATGATGGAGGATTGAAATATTTTTCACACACAGTGATAGAATTTACCTTTTAGGTTCTTTCAACTATATCCATAACTGGCAATAGAGTTTTAGGAGCATAAAACTGTGTTCTGGGAGTGGTAAATAACCCATTTAAACAACCCACATTTCTGCTCTTACCTTTTGTTTATGTAAAGTACTCCTACCTCTTGTACACTGATGTTAACAATTATTTTACAGGGACAAACTCATATTTTCTATGTTAATGGAAGCAGTGGGTTCAGTCCTACTTGCAGGCTGGGAGGGAACAGGGGAAAGAATGCATTTTTATAAAATTTTTGTAACGAGTGAAGTGAAATTATGCACAAGTAGTATTTTAAAGCTTCCTTTAACATCAAAGAATCAGTGATTTTATGAAAATTCTATTCTTAGCTGTTTTAAAATTATTTTTTTCCTCTCTTGATTGTATAGCATTTTAGAATCTCTCTAAACATGTGCTGCTGGGTCTTTTATTCCTTTAGGTTTATCCTTATAAATAATTTTCATGACCATCAACTCCTACCCTTTTGCAGAGGTCTGTAAACTATCAAGAACTTCCTTTCTAATGGCTTTCTCCATGTCTATGCCATAATTGCATCCAAAGGGGTTTTTTTTGTTGATTCGTTTTTTTTTTCTCATCTGCATAGCATTGTGTGGACTTGAGAGCTGATGAACAAACACATTGCAGAAACAATCTGAAAAAGGATTGAGTGGGAAGTGTGGAGCATTTTGCATTACTTGTCAAAGTGGCTTGTTTTGTCACCTTGGAAGTAATAATGAAGGTTTTGGGGAAAAGAAAGGATCTTTAGAATGTTTGGGGCTTTTTAACTAAAACTTTTATTTGCGTTTTGTGTTTCGTTTATAATGGGCAAATATCATTGTCTAAAATCTCATGCTACTCAGCCTCTGGACACAGCACAGAGAGACATCTTCTTTTATTGAAAACTATTTAGCCAAATAGTAGTAACAGAAAGGTTATCTCTGTCAGAAATATGGACAGCAAAAGCAAATTAAAAAATGGAATATTAAGGACAATAAGTTTATCCCAGTTTAACAGAACCATTGAGTGCTTTAAGAGAGAAAGTCTCTTCTGGAGCTTGAAGTTCCCAAATGCAGTACAGCATCAATTACATTCCAACTCATGTGAGTACCTGTGACCATTTTAATGAGTAAGGCATTGTCAGAATATTTTCATAACTAGAAGTGGTGTACTCAAAATCATGAGCTATTTACCCATACATAGCTTTCTGTACTCTGTGCTTCTCTTCTAGTCAAGATAAAGATGTATTTAGCACATATGGAATTCTGTGATACCTGAGCTCCAGGTGTTTCTTCCACACAGACTTTTATTAATTTTCCAAAAGAACAAAAGACTCTTCTGATTCTTTCTGCTGAAGCTTTTCTTTTAATTACTACATTAGAATCAAGCAGCACAATATGGTAGCATTGAACCACAAAGATGGAGATAAAATTTTATTGTATTTGATCATGAATATTCACAAAACAGACCACGTTTTCACATAAAAATATGCAGTCCTTATGTTGCATTTATCCCTTAACTTTCTGAAGAACTACTACCTCTGCATGTTAATTCAGAGTATTTAAGTGCTAGACTCATATGCCACTCAGGTGATCCATTTTCATAAGCAGAAGATGATAAATCTGTTGATAAAGTCACTTTTGCAAGTATTTGGAAAGAATATCATTCATAAACACATGCTCATAAGCACATTCTTGTTGATCCAAAGTAGTCACAACAATTTTATTTTGTACAATAAAACTAAGAACTGCGTTATCATAAAAGTTCAGCTGTAGAGGTAAGTATTTTTTACACAGTTGTTGAATCAGCATTGCAGTTTAAAAACAAAAAAAAAAAAAATCAAAACCTACTGACTAAAGGCCATATTCTTTTCACTCTTTGGCATAAACCAAGACTTATTTCAAAAAATTACTCCAGGGAAAAACTTAGCTTTCTGGTTTTAGCTGTATATAAGCACTAACTTCAGCTTTGGGGAAGAATGACAAAGTGCGGTTTGTGTTGATTTTTTGCAGAACATCTTATTGTTTCACTGCTTAGTGTGTTTGGGTAAAGTCACAGGACACTTGCTGCATGTTCTGGTTTGTCTTCATCCTCCATAACATACATTCTATCACTATAGAAAAAAATCTATAATCACATGGTAGAGTATCATAGAGTATTTGATCAGTTATGAAAGCCAACAATTAAATTACTGTGCTCTTGCAAATATATGCAATGTAATATTTTTTATGAAACCACAGATATTCTAATCCAGGTCCACAGAATTCTCCATTTTGCCTTGGACAGAATAATACCAGGTGTATCTTCAGGTTTACTATCAAGCAATTAAATATTGGAATTTTCATTATGGCTTACGAAAACCCACTATATTTTGTAAAGAGATTGAGAATGAACTAGGCAGCACCATTGTATTAGCAAGTAAAGTGGAACCAGAAACATGTTTTATTTGATCAGGATCTAAGCCATCATTTCTTCTGCTTTTTCAACCCTTGCAAATAAGTTGAGAATGTATTTCATTCTTTAGTAGTATCTTTTTCATCTAAAATTCAATGTGAAAAAGAATACAATATTCAGGCATTTTATATGGTCATTTCTAAGCTTTAATAAATCACCAGTTCTAAACCTGGGAGGTAGCTTGTAAGAATAAATATTTATCTAAGTTTTCTTATAGCTGTGGTGGTGAAGTATTACTATAATAATGTGTTGATGTATTGACTGCTACCTTTCTATAATTTCTACAATCACAATTGGATGAGTAGATTCTAGTTGTGCTTCACTTTCTCAGCCTTGAACTCGATGATTTACTCAGGATCACGAACTCTGTTTGTCATGAAATGAAAGATTCACCCCAGAACTGAATTTAGGGTACTAGAACAGAGCTCCCAGGGAAGTGGCCAGGGCACTAACTCTTGTTAGAGTTCAAGAAGTGTTTTGAAAATGCTCTCAGGCATGTGGTGTGATTCTTGGAGCGGTCCAGTGCAGGGCCAGGAGTTGGATGTTGATGACCTTTGTGAGACCATTCCAAAATTTCAGACATTTCTGCATACCCAAAAATCTTTTAGAATCTCTTTCCACATTGGCTTCAAAACTTAAAAATTTTTATCCTACTATATGTGCTGTTTAAAGAAGTTATTCTAGGAAGCAATAAGTAGCATCATATTCTTGAAATTTGTTTATATAATCCAAAATATTTGAACAGAATTTTAACCAATAAATTTTACAGGAATAAGGTACCCCTGAATTCACTAAGTCCCTGGATAAATAAAGGAGGCAGGTCTCTGACATTTCATGTCCAGAACATTGCCATCTCCTAGTCTATAGGCAAGTAAGAAATCATGACTGAGTTTTCTCACACCAATTTATATTGCTTGTTTTAGAGTAATCCCTTATCATTCCTACTACTTGAATATCTCTAAATAAGTTTTCACAGAGCATTCAAAAGCAGTTAGCTTCAAAAGAAGCTCAGAAAGAAGACACTAAGAAAGAAGTTGTAAATTTGAACTCCTATATATTCAGGTGTGTTTCCTCATAGAAGAGTACTTAGCTACAAAATATTTTTTATGGACCATCAGCAATAAATGAGAATCCAGAAATTCCAGTCATATGAGGCATGTGACCCTCTGATTAGCTCCACTGGTTAGAGCATTCTGTGATTTCTGTGATTGATTTATTTCCAGAATAAATTGAAAAATAAGAAGTGGCATTTCTAGCTCATGACACTGCTAGGTCTCCTTTTGCAACAGAATGAAGATTTCTGTAACCACAATGCCAGTGCATGAATTCTTCCTCATGCAGCAGCAAGAAGGAGCAAAAGCAAGGTGAAACTCACATTTCACCAGAAGTTTGATTTCAAATTATGGTATTAATCACATCCAGGTGATTAAAAAACTGTCATTGTGGAAGAAATCAGGTAAAATTGGACTTTATTTACTTTTTTAACTTATTCGTTATGGCATCATAGTGCATTGTTATCTATATCTATGTTTAATGTTGTCTTGTACAGTCCCCCATCCACAGCATTGTACCTAAACAAGGATTTAAATTAATTTTCATCTTCTTTTGTTGAAAAGAGAAGAATGCAAAAGACAAATGTATAAACATCACAGAACTTACAAACGAAAAAAAAGATTGAATTTTTGGTTATTTCTTTACAGTTTTAACCAACAACACAGATTTTTTTAACCCTGTAGATAGGAAAGAGATTTATATTCTGTTTTGCCCAGTGTCATCAGGAGCGGTGGAGGAGGCAGCATGGGTGCAGACCAAGCTCTGCCCCATGAGTGGAGAAGCATTTTGTGCAATGGGCATCATGGACCAAAGTTCATGAGAGGAGGAAAGCACCAAACCCCTCCCTCCAGTTTCCCAAGCTTTCATTCCTGCCACCAGGACTTTGTAAGGGATGGAATAGGGGCATCAGCACTGCCTCAGATAAAAACAGCTGTCAGCACACAAAGGCTTTTACCAGGGCTATGTGTTTAATGCTCACACACGATTTTACTTAATCTTTGGAATAAGGCAGTGAGTAAGTGAGAGCTACATTACTGGGAATTTGCAGTAACATAGAAGTTTGTGAGGATGTCATCACAGACACTGAATAAATACTAGAGCTTCATTTTCTGGAAGAATCTTTTGTCTTTAGACATCAGCATTCTGTCCCATTTCCATTTTAGGTGCAAGTCTGTGGACAAAATGCTCCATGGGGGACCTCTGAGCTACTGCTGAAAGAGCTGGGATGCTTCATATTAAAGCCTCCTGAAAAAATTCAGAATCAGTTTTCAAACAATACGATAATATTGTCACTGGACTGCATTCATTAGAACATTTCTGAAAGTGCATTTGGAGCAATGTGCAAGACCTCTTTAAAAAATATAGGATCTAAAGTCCTGAAGCCAACAAAAAACCCTGCAAATTGAGTGTGTTTTGATACTGTTTTGCGCTGTATCATTGTAGTTCACAGCTTTGCCATACTTAAAACTCCATAAGTAGTACAACACAGTGCTCTGACACTTAGAGAACAATTAAAACTGTCCATATGGCATACTTGGAGTATATTAACGTGCTTTTGCTTAAAATAAATATATTGTGTCCTTAGTGAACATTTGAGAAAATAAGACTAAACCTTGCTCTGCAGTTTTAAGCAAATACTCATATTCTTCATTTTAATAAATTTACTTAACTGCATTATACATCAGTTCAAGGGAAGATTCAGCAGCAGCTGATTTTACTTGTATTGAATTCCTCATATAAATACCTTAGATATTGCTAGAAATCCTTCAGGATGGTGCCTTTATAAATACTTACAAGAATGATTCAGCTTCTTGGGAAATCAGCAGTATTTTTTTCCTTAAAAAAACAAGGTTATTGATTATTGGTTTAAAACTATATTTTATATTAATGGGGAAATGTGAGCTGTAGCTCACCAAGGACAAACTGCCTGTACTAGTAACAAAAGAGGGCAGGGATACAGGTATGTTACCTCAGTTCTGCTAAACTGACCTGGGAAGACCCAACAGGCATGGGTGTTCAGAACCTATTCATTTTAAAAAAAAAAAAGTTCCAAGCTGTTTGCTGATTGTAAGTTTGTGATGCAGTTCATGAAAATACTTCATAGTGTTTTTTTTCAATTCATAAGCTGTATTGCAATTTGATAAATTTAAGAGATTGGGATTTAAAACAGATAAGCAAATACTTTTAATTAATTACATAACATGTTGACAGAAAGACTGTTTTTCAATAATCCACACTATTTCAGAATTACAGACATCGTGCTCAGTGATCATCACACAACAGGACATCCTTTTCTTACGAATTCCCAGGCCTTAGACTACTGATGCTGAGGGGTGATGGCTTTCTCTGCTGTGTCCCATCACCAGAACATAAATGGAGGAGCACCATGCCATGGCAAAGCTGCAGTTCATCTTAGTGGAGGAGTAATTAAAAACTGTAGTTAATTCAATGGCCCCCTCTATAGTCATTATGGATGGTAATGAGGTCTTTGCTCAGTTTGCTCTCTATCAGTAAAACCTGTCCCTTTGTGGCTTGCAAACTTTGGCAATTTTCCCTCTTAGGGATTTGGTGGACTCTGGAGTAACAATGAAGAAGAAGATAAATGTGAGATTTCTCCCATAGAAAATCTCAAACAATCAACATTTGCAATGCATTTGGGAACATTGAATTTTCAGAATTGCAAAGGAGATTGCTCATATATTCTGAGGGAATGCACCTGGAGAATTTAAATTCATTTTTAACCCTACTCTGGAATTCAGTACATCTGCACTGTGCAGCTCTACAGAATGATATAAATGCTTTGTATATAAGATCTCATTCATTGCATGGTTTCTTGAGTTTTAAAAATAGCTCCTATAGACAAAAAGTACAACACCTCTTTCATTTCTATGGTTGTTTCTGTATGTAGAACAATTCCTTCTCAACATCCATTCCATTATTGTGGTCATCTGCACTAGGACAGACACTTATTAACATGGGTCATAGCTCCCTTTCAGTCTGAGTGCCTGAGTTTATGTGAGATATGCGAGGACATGGGTGCAGGGCCGGGAGGGATAAATGCAGTTGGGATCCATCCCAGGACAAATCCACGGCATGGAAGAAGTGTGTACCAAATACTAGTGCCTAGAAAATCACTCCAGGGCCCATTGTAGAGACTTAGCATAATGGACCACTACACTTCCAGATAAACCAGTCAAGACTGGGGAGCTGCCACCTTTTCTAGTTGTCAGGACATATTGGATCAAAATTTCTTCACTTTTATTGCCAGAAAGTAAAGACATAATTTTACTATGCACCCTCACAATCCTCATCTTTGTTGTATTTAAAACTGGTTATTACTTCTTTTGAGACAACCATTTTAATTTAAAAAAAGGAAGTTTCCTGTCAAAGAAAACAAAATGGGAACAAACATATCCACAGCCAAGAAATTGTGAAGGATCTTAAACAAAAATACTTTCCTGAGTTTCAATTGTATCTTCTGTTGCGTAGGTACATCTTCAACCGTTATGTGATCTAAAGTCATGGCAAAATTATTTAAAATGTTGAAAAGTTTTACCCAGATTAGAAAACGCATTTCTGTGGGAAATTAATAAGAAAGAGTAACATTTAAAAAACAAAAGTAGAAGAAAAAATGAAGTGAACACTTCAAACTTTTCAGCTTTAATTAATTCTTCATTTCCTCTTCAGAAAAATATTGTAAAAATTTGCTCAAGACTGTCATGTTTTGACACTGGCAGTATGCCAGGCAGCCACGAAATCTGAGTCCACTCCCTTCTGCTGCTGGACAAGAAGAAGAAAATTTAACAGAGGATTTCTGAGTTGAGATGAGGACTGGAAGGGACATCATTCCTTAAGTACCATCACGGGCAAACCAGGCTTGGCTTAGAGATACAAGGTGAATTTATTACTTACAAAGTCAGAGCAGGACAATGAGAAGTAAAATAAGCCCTTAAAAAGCACATTCCCCCTACCCCTCTCTCCTTCCCAGCAGTGCAAAGGGACAGAGAATGGGAGTTATGGTCAGTTCATCACCCAGGGTTCTCCTGCTGCTCAGGGAGACGAGTCGTTCCCATGCTGCACGCTGGGGTCCCATCCACAGGAGAAAGTTCTCTGAACTTCTGTAATGTGAGTCCATCTCATGAGCAACAGCTCTCTGTGAACTTCTGCAAGCTGAGTGCCTCCCATGGGCACACAAAAACTCCTGCACTCCCACAACTGCTGCGACAAGGATCACTCTTCCATGGGGTGCAGTCCTGCAAGGGCAGGCTGCTCCAGCCTAGGAACAGGGGGCNCTCCTCCAGGTCTCCCACTGGATCGCAGCCTCCTCCAGGCACCCACCTGCTCCGGCATGGGCACCTCCCCCAGGGGCTGAGGGTGGATCTCTGCAACCCCCGTGGATCCCCAGGGGCTGTGGGTGGATCTCTTCATCCCCTATGGATCCCCAGGGGTCTCAGGGCCACAGCTGCTTCACCATGGGCATCACCATGGCCTGCAGAGGAATCTTGGCTTTGGCTTCTCCACTGACCTTGGTGTCTGCAGAGTTACTCATCTCACATGTTCTCTCTCTTCTCTTCTCTGACTGGTAATAAAATTGTACCACAATTTCATTTTGATCTGATTTTAAATATGTTATCACAGAGGCATTACCACCATTTCCAACTGGCCCAGCCTTGGCCAGTGGCACATCCATTGATGGAGCCATCAGGGATTTGCTCTGCTGGACATGGTGGAAGCTTCCAGCAGCTCCTTACACAAGCCACCTCTGTGGTCCCCCTGCTACCAAAAACTAGGTCATGCAAACCGAAAAAAGAAAAAAAAAAGACAAAACAGAAATGTAACCAGAGCACACAGAGAAAAAATGGTTCAAGGTTCATGACAAGATGAGATCACACATGGAAAAATAAAGCCTGGAAAAAATGATAGTTTTTTAGAGTTATATATAAAGTTAATACTGAAAAAGACCTTTATGTGGAAGTGATTATACAACCAAAGCTCAACACTACAGCTATATATATGAAGTGACCTATGACATTAGTATATACATTTAAATTATATGCTTGGAAAACATATAACAGAACTAATTCAAGATTGCATTAGAAACCATACTTTTTGTAATTCCCTGAATTTAGAATTTGCAGTGATGAGATAATCAGGTCAGAACAGGGTCAACTTGCTATGTATATTTAATCCTAAAAGCAAAGTATTGGAAAGCAAAAGTGAAAGCAAAGGAAAGAAACAAGCCAAGAAGCAATAGAGGAATAAAACCTCTATAAATTTCTATTTCAAATTAAGACAGTGATAACTCTGGACCAGTTAGGGTAAGATTGTTATGTCAGTGCAACAATTACTATTTCTTCAAAGGAATTAGAAAATAAAACCTTCATCTTTGAATATTCATGTTAAACTGTGCTTTGTTTCTTTTCAAAATTTTGTTTTGTTCTGATGTTCTGGAGAGATTTCAGAATTCTATTGTTAATTTTGCACTTTTACAGTACACAATATTCCATTTACTTTTCACAAAGAAAGATCCAGTGTCTCTTACTAATTTCATTTTACTATTAAATTGAATTTAATATTAAAGGTTCACTCTTTAAAACATCACTTTTATTTATTATAATTAAAACATCAATATTAGGTATGATCAAGTCAATTACAAAATTTGAGTACACATACAGAACATATCTAATTAGAAATAAGTTGTACTGAACCTACCCTAACATTCCATTCATGTGGATTTTCTGTTAGCATTGCTCTGTCTTGATACACTGGTATAAACATATATTTGTTGCTGTATGTTGTATTATTTATAAAATTGTCTTTTGTCCAAAAAATGACATTTTATGCATGCATGCACCTGATAAGACACATTATTCTATATAAGCCTAGAGGAATCAGAGGAAAAAATCCAGAACATGGGAGATTTCCTGACCTAAAAATTGGTTAAGCATCTATTCTAACAACAAAAAGGGAAAATGTTCAGTTGGTTTTCTTGCACTTTGATAAAGGAAACATGGTGCTGTTTACACTGCCACCTGTGGTGATAGTCCTCCATGTCCACAACAAAGCAGAAGAATTTGAAGGATTAGAAAGACTGACTTTGATCTTGAATGAAGTCTTTGCCAAATGGGAGGATGCAGTGCAAAGGTCATCAAAGGCGACTCCTTGTGTAAGATAGAGGCAGAAGCAAAATAAAATCACTTCTGCAGCTGTTAAAATCAGAGTATGGATCTACATGGCAGCTCCATGAATTTTAAAAATCATCCTTGTACACAACCAAAGAACAAGATCTAGCAGTGGTGCCTTGAAATGTGTTCATTGTAAAGTGAATTTGTAATAATTGATTTCTGTAAGTGAAATCTTAGCCAACTAAATTTTCTGATACAGTAATTCTACAAGCCATAATATAATTCCACAGTTCTTAGTTCCATTCAAAATTATTTTCTCACTATATTATCACCTCTTATGATGCTATTTGGAGGAAAAAAAGTGAGAATGTGCTTCATTTTGCTACAGATGAATTGAAAAATTAATGCAGGATTCATCTTACCATAATCACCTAGTTTAATTTACATGGTCTGTGTAAGATTTCTCTGCAATCATAGACAGACTTGGGCCTGTGAGGTGGAAGTATAGGTAGGTAGGTGGCATGATTTCTGAGGAAGGGCATTATTCTCTTTCTTGACCTGGAAGAGTTTATGCCTAGATTAACTAATTTTCTGGTGAGGCCCTATCTGACAGATGTCATGTGTATGAAAAGAGAATTTGTAATTCATGGACCAGTAATATAAATAATATATCACTCTTCTTGTCCTCATAAGCAATTAACAGGGTATCCCAGACAGAACTAAGGGTGTTTAAATATTTTTAGGAAGCCATTCATGGAGCACAGTGTTCAGTTAGAAAAAAAGAACTACTTAAGTCTACTGTGACTGTTATGATTATTGTTATTGCTACCACTAAAATACAACTGCAACAAATATATACAAAGACAATTAGAAGAACTGTCCATTAAAATAACCTGACAGAGAGGATAGACAAGAAAACAAGATGTTTTATAAAAATATCATAATTTTGAGTACGTCTGAAGCTGAAAATCTTACACCCAGTGGTTAAATGTCACACTTGCAAGGGTAAGTTTGCCACCACATTCCATCTGACTGGTGTGTTTGTTTGGATAATACACTGCAGCCATTTTTTGCTTGTTGCTTTGGAATAAAATACAGAGAATCAAGGAATTTGATCCCATTTTTTTTAGTATTTGCTCTATAATGTTGAATTTGAATATTTTTATAAAATTTCTCTGTCTATATGATGACTATTCAATTATACATCTGTATTACCAATGAATTTTGAACATCTATTGCATAGTGTGCATAAAACATAGAGATCTTTAGCTGAAAGAATGTATAAACATCTAAATATCTCTAGCTGGCAACTACTCTATTAGGGCTGAAGTCTAGAACATAAACATTTAGCGGCTGTTTAAGGATCAGTTATCTGCTTGGCACCAGGGGCTGCTTTCCTTTTCAGAAGCACTTTGCAAGCTTTATGACTCCCTTCTGTCAATTTCTGAAACAATATGCTTGCTGACACAGACTACTTTTTCATGTGCTTAAGTACATTGCAGATTTTCAGGGTATTTACGTTGTCTCAAATCTTCAACTTTATGACCCATTCCCTATGAGCTCTGTTCTCCTTCCTGATATATGCCATTTACAGTTTGTTTGGTTTACTTCCAATGGTATGCTTTCAGAGACTGGCTAGTCTTGTAAAATATGCCTCATGGATGTCCATTTTAACAGAATAGTAGTAGCAGGTCATAGTTAAAAAATTACATTGGTTTGCAAGTCCATACACTGTCTAAGAGATCATTCCTGCTGAAGGGTAGAAATAACATCCAGGAGAATGCTTGGGCAACTTTCCTCAGCACAATATCTCAGGGGAGTGGTAAATTTTCTTCTTAACTAGTCACTGAGTGATAGAAACAAATTCAGCCCTAAAATATATATTGAATTCAGTGCAAGTAGATCTGGGAATTAATTTGGCCCAATGTATTCTCTGAAGACAAAGGTCTAGCTCTGTTCTTTAGGTAGTGTCCATTATGGTGGAGTTTGTGATTGGGTCAGTAATGAGGCAAAAATGTAACAGGTGTCTAGAGATTGTCTGTTAAATTGAAAGGAATTTTCACAGACTTAGGAATGACATGGAGGCATCACAGGTTAGGCTCTGATGGCCTTCCCTAATGCCTACAGCTCAGTGGAGCAAAAAGAAAACAATGACTTGAGAGCCTGAGTTCAGGGTAAAAAAGAACAGGGACCTGATTAGAACTTAAAGGGGTTCCAACTCTCCAGTGGGAGAACATTGTCTACAGTGACTTCAAGGCAAGGGCTGGTGTTGAAAGCTGAACAAAAAAAGGAAGATAGAGAAATCCTGCAGCACTGACTTGGTAATGTGATGTAGGAATGAGACAAAAATCTAAAGAAATTATGTAATCTGCCCATGCTGTTGGGGTCCTGATTATCTAGGAATTTAGACAGGGAATGTTCTGCCCAGAGATCTGGTATTATTCGCAAAGCCATCTGCTGTGGTGGGGAATAAAAAGACATATTTTCAACTGGAACTTCTCTTAGGAGAAGGATGTGCCTAGGTGTGGTGATGAGGGCTGAAGACAAAACACAGCTATGCAGCCAAGGAGGTGGCCTCAGCTGCCAAAATCTGAGGGTGCTGAGATTGGGGCTTAAGTCTGACTGGGTCTGGCATGTTTACAAAAGCAATCCCAGTCAAAGCATCCATCATTTTTCAGCAGAAAAATACATATTATAAAATAACTGCTCAACCCTATATCTCTCACTCAGAGAGAGCTACGAAAACCTTGAGAAGGTGAGCCTGGGAACTCAAACCTATCACTCCTGTGGATGCCAAGTCATGGCCTTGATATAGGTTTGTGACACACCATAATCTTTTTCTCATCCTACCTTCTTATCCTACCTTATGCTCTGCATCTTGGTCTTTGCTTTATGCTATAAAATGTCCTTCTCCCTTTGTCATAGAAAATAACCACCACATCTCTCCCCTTATTTAAATCCTCCCCACTTCAAGTGTGCAATCTACATTTTTCTCTCAATAATCTAACGGATAGACTTCCTAAAAATATCAAAACCTGGCATTTAGGTCTTAGGTTTGTTCCTTTTCTTTCAAATTTGAAGGAATTCTTGCCATCTATTTTTGTCACTGAATAATGTATTTCCTTTACCTGCAAATGGTTATGTTGCTTATGGTTATGGAAAGATTCACTTAAGTTTACACTGACATTTGAACAATTTTCTCTTAATAACTTCATGTCAGCAGTAGTGCAGAACCTTGGATGAAACTCCTGGATGTGTCTCCTCCTCTCCAGGGAGGGAGGCTGGCTGCCAGATTGCATGAACTCTATTTTAGGGAAAGTTCTTTTTTTGGTGTCTTGTCTTAAAATAAGTCTGTGTGCTAAGGCATTTCTGTATACTGCTCTAACTGTACTTGAATCATATAGCCTGTCTTTAATGGAGACTTCAACCAAACTTTTATCTGCATACATTACAGTACTCTCTTCTTCTGCAGTCCAGAGTATACTCATGGTCTCGTTAATTGCTTCTGAGAGACACGTAAGGTTAAAAGTTACCTAAGTTAAACTCAGTGAGATTTTTCAGAGATAAAAAGGCCATGAAGTTGAATGCACAGTTTTAGGCAAATTTGCAGTGCTTCCTTGAGAAAACAACTACTGCAAAAAGAACATCACTGCCATCAGCAGAAAATCCACATTACTGGGAGCATCAACAGATTTTGTGCAACTCTGACTATTCATTCTAGTCACACAAAAGCACACTTACAATTTGACTTTCCCATGCATTTGATACTAATTCTGTGGAATAATCTCTGATAACTATCTCACAATTAAAGGGTCATCTAAGCAGAATTCAATAAATAGAAAAAAATATCTAAGGAAAAATTTGATACTTAAAAGGTTTGAATTTATTCAGAGACCAAGAAATACTGTATTTTTGTTTTCTGCTTTTGTCCTTGTTAATTTCTTTTCTTTCACAGTGTTAAGGGGAGTAATCATGTAACTAAATTCTTAGGTTAAAGATAAAAAGAGTAAAAAAAGATGGATAGTAAATGGTCATTTATTTTTGAATCAGATTGTAAATTCTATTTTGAAGCTCAATTAATTTGTTTTTTCAAGTAGAGAGCTGAGAACATGGAAAGATATTGTGTTGTGACTCCAAAAAAAAAAAAAATGGGCAGTGCAGAGGCCCTAGATGCATCATTGTAAACAGAGCTGAACTACAGTAAAAAGTATTATTTAAAACAATAGGAAAACTTATATCTAATGAACTCCTAGATGGTTTGGTCACGGCATGACTCAAAAGCAAAATGAAATGAGAGAATGTGTGAAAAAAACCCCTCATAGACATTGGAAAGAAAGTGACTGAAAGCAAAGAAAATGCCCTCTGGTTTTCTGAACATTGTAGTGACTGAGTGGAAGAATCTGGTTGAGCAAATGCATAATCAGTTCTGCAGTGAGAATGCCTACTTCAGTGAAACTAGGGCTCAGCCAAGCCTCTGTATTGAGATGTGATGCCTTAGGCAAGCTCCAAGCAATGATTCTATCCTCACATGATTATTCAGGTAAAAAAGAAAGTTCTAAGCAAGGCACAAACAGTTAGAAATATGATTAGTGAAGGAAATAAATTTGTACGCAGCAATTTAAAGGAGGTCAAAGAGTACAAAAAGAAAATCTACAAAAGCGGGGTAAGGATGAGAGAAATACAATATTGCCTTCCCTTTCAAGTCAATAATTAAGCAATACCGCAAAAAAAGCAATTAATTAAAATAAAACATTAAGATTCCCCATTTGTCCTAATGCAGATTATCAGTAACCTTTGCAGTAGTAAAACTAGAATGAAGAAGAACACTGGCCCTATGACAGAATGGATATCCAAGAGCTATAACTTATTCAGATAATATCCTAGTGTCATTAGCCAAATTTGAAAACAAATTTTATACTCATGTTTTACCTTGCATCCATGTTTGCCTTTTATGAAGGGCTTGTACTGTTGTCTATGCACTGGTGTATTTTTTTACAAACGTCCTATTGCTCTTGCAATTGGCAGTACATTATAGAGAGAGCCTGCAGTTTCTGCCCCGGAGAAGAATAAACTGGAATTCACCCAATATTTTGTAGATAGCTACAGTTAGGACATTTGCTCAACATATGTTACATTGGACAGTCTGCAACAAGAGATCTGTGTGCTGAATTCTGACTATTACAATGAGAATGTCTCATTTGTGACCTAATTTTATGTTCTTAGATCCTGAATAATCTCTGTGAAGGTTAGAAGGCCAAGCTGTGTGTTTCTAGAGAAGCAACTTCTTGAGGATAAGCTTTTTTTCCTTGAGAAATAATTTGCCTGCAGTCTATACACACAGATTTCAAAAAAGACTGTATGAAACTATCCAGGTATGAAGGAGTTTTTTATCTTCAAATACTCAGGTTTAGAAAGCTCAAATTCCCATGTCACCATTGTTATTAGGTTTCATTTTGACCTTTATTGGTTTATAAATTGAGGTGCAGAGAAAAACCGATGCAGCACTGGAATTTGTGGAAGGAACTAGAAAAATTCACTTTATATATATATACACCTATTTTAACTGTGAAAATAGAACTGCTAAGGAAAGAGAATTGTCCAACTACTGATTTTCACTTAACTTATTTTCTAAAAAATTAAAATATAATACTATTTTCAACATTAAGCTGTATTACTAGGGTAAATAAGTAATTATTTTTCAAAGTGTTTTTTAGCACTAAAGATGAAAGGCTGAATTTCAAGAAACAGTGAATAAAATTTTTATTAATAGTTCAGAAAATCATTTAAGTGAACAATCTTAGACAAACCATATGACAACACAAAATCCTATTCTGTGAAGTCAGAGAGACTCTTTGGAAACAGACAAATTAATGAGAACCATCTTATATAAACTTCAGTTGTGCTTTTCCTCTCTATTTATTGGGATTATCATATTTTGCCTCTTCAAGGATGGAGTTTGCATTTATTTTATTGCTTGAAGGAAGAAGTTATTGATTTTTTCAAGCTACTGTGTCTTTTTAATATGGAAGTACAAGATAATGTGGAATGACTAATATATTTCTATGTGCTGTGTTGGAACACAGAAATGACTGAGCTGTGTCTGACCAAGGGCCAGGTATGTCAGCTTTTGAAAGAAGTATCAAATTATCTTTTTTTCTGATGTAGCCTCTAGCAACACAGGCTGCAAGATCTATTCCATTCCTGATGAAGAAGCAATGCTGCTTCATTCAGTTCATTGCTTTGCTATTTTATGGTTTTCCTTCATGAAATAAAAACATGTCAAGTAATTAAAATGTTCCAGTAGTGGCCATATGTTATGTTTTACTTCTATCTTATTTGGTTGCCAAAGAAACAACCCATACCTTCCCAAGACTAGCAGAATTTAGAATTTTATTCTTTCACCAATTCATTACCTTGGTTAACTAGTCTTTGTACTAATGTCTCAATGTTTTAATACTAATTGTATTCATTGATATGAAGAATATTACTAATAGCTCTTTTCTAGTGACAAAAAATTATTACTTGGTACCAAAAGGCTGAAGGTTTTGTTTTCTCTTTCATGCACGATATTGCTGAGATCTTTCCTCCTAGCCAAAACTGAAGCATTAAAACTCTAGTTGCAAGTAGGTAGGTTCTGAAAACATTTATTTTTACTAAATAGATTGGTCATTTTTTTAATGTTCTTTTAAATTTAATTAATTTTTAAAAAGAGTCTTAAAATTGGAAAAATCAGGACATAATCTCTCCTGTTAATTTCTATCTTTAAAACTACTTTGGTTTTACTGCATTTGATGATGTAATTAGATCATGATGTAAGGATGATGAAATATAAATGAAGGAAATCTTCAGTGTGTTTTATTTTGCTAGTGATATTGTGATATTGATATATTAGTTCTCAGGGCTGATTTTGAAATTTCTGACATTGTCATAAGTAAGGCATATAACAGTTATATAAATTTATATAAGGGTTAATTTCAGACAATGTAAATGATTTCCAGAAAAAAACTAATCTCACTATGTGACAACTAAGCAGCTGTTTTTGATAGTGAGAAAAACTGAATGAAAACTAATAGCATCCTCCTGAAAAATTTCTGAGTCCTTAGTATATTTCTTTCAATTTTTAGGACTTTTGAGGATTTATAAAAGACAAGTGGTCTCAATAAAAAGAAAAAAAAGGACAAGTCAACACCATGTTTCACGCATTTTTAAGCTTTAGAAAAGTGGCTTGCTTTCTCCTTGCAAAAGTAAGCAAGTGAACACAAACTGGTTTTAGGGTGTATTTTTAAGACAGCGACAAAACACTTCTGGATTCCTTCTTATTGCTGAGCCTAATATCTTCACAGCTTTAAAGAAAAAACTCCTTCTTAAAATAGATACTTTGGAGCATGTTGCTTGAGCTGTAGTGTACTCTTTAACAAAAGCCATTTTACAAAAGTGCAAAGCATTCTCAGTTTTGATAAAAGAATTGTACTGTGTTTTCCTTTTTCCAGTCAGTGCTCTTCAGATTTACTGTCTGACATTTACAGGGCTTACTACTTGCTTTGAAAATCATCCATTCAATGTTTTTTTTTCAAAGTCATATTACAATAGTTAACATTTGGGCACAATCTTCAAAATAAAATGTAAAGAGTAATGATATACAGTTTAAATGCAAGTATTTGCTGAGTTTCAGGTTCTCTGTAAATCTGCTCTTTGTAGTCAGCAAAAGGTGCAACTCTTAGAATTCTCACAGTGAATACTTTGTGTATATAAGACTTAAAAAAAAAAAAGGAAAATTATATTACTATCACTTTAACACAATAAAAAGAATCCTAAATATCACCTGAATTCTTAAACAAGTATTGCAGAAGCAGAGAGAGACCAAAGAGGTTTTTATGAGCCTATTGATTCAGATTTGTACTTTGCTTTTTTTCTGGTGATAAATAAGTCTTCCATTTGACTTTGTTTAAAATGAATAACTCACCGTCTCACCTGAGGGGATAAAGCCATGAGTACATGATGCTCTGAAGCCTCATTCTCTTTAGTGTCTTTGGTGGTTGGAACTGACATTGGTCTACTGTTAGGGTCTAAAGGGACAGCATAAAATCAGGAGAGCCTTTCACCTTCTGGCCACTGTGGAAGAGTCTAGATGCAGTACCATAACATTGTAAGAATATATATTCTGATAAATTATTGAATCACTGGTGTCTGTGCCTAATCTCACAGTGACTGTGATCTGTAAAGAATGTCATATGTTTCATTTTCTGTAAGAAGTCAAAATTATTTCCTTTCAAGTGAAGATGAATGAGTTGCTCAAGTGGAAGAAGGGATTCACAGACCATAAGGATGAGACACATCCTATTTATAGTCTCTAACTTCAAAGACTTCATGGGTGATGACTACAAACCCCTCAGACACAGTAGAGGATTGGCTACCAAGCTAAAAGAGAGACAAAACAGCAGAGTAGGCTGGAGAGGAAAGCATTCCTAGCATTTGCTAGGAATTAGATTAGATGACTTCAAGAGCTGTCATGTATCATAAAAACACACCTCTGACAAAACCACTATACTGTCAGCTTCCAAACTGTAGCTCCTTAGCAGTAATTTGAGCATGCTTGAGTGTCTTCTTCATTAGACCCTATATGAGGCAGACATGATGGTCCTGCAAAGCTGTTCATTTTAATTAGTACACTTGTTACACTAGTACACTTGTGCCAGTCACATTCCTCTGTTTTCTCTCCGTTGGTTTCCTAACTGCTCGGTTCCTCTTGCTCACCTATTTATTGTTTGTTTGCAGTCTTTGTTTACAATACAATCACATCTAAACCACTGATCAGTGCTAATGCCCTACCACCACTACTGTCAGAAGTGAAGCGATTTTTCTTCCTCCATCTCCTCATCCCCTTCCTACTGCTGACACAAAGCTTTGTACAGCCAGCAGTTAAAATCTCTACAAATACCTCATGTTAAAATCTATGACATGAGTTTTTAAAGGGAGTGAGAACCTGAACATACAGTTAGATGTGTGGGTATCTTTTAAAAATGTTGTTAGATCCTTATTTTTGTCGCTCTAAGATTAATAATGTTTCACAATCCAGACTTTAGCTTCTTAATATTAAAATGTTAATCTTTGACTTTTGTCTCTGCTGTTCATTCTGCCTACAGCCTAGGAGACAAAATGTGCATGTGTCCTGCAATATACCTAGTTGTATAAAATACAACAATAATATACCTAGGTTAAAATTAATGCTCAGAGAGTTATTTTATTTTATTTTATTTTATTTTATTTTATTTTATTTTATTTTATTTTATTTATTTTTTCCAAGATTTTCAACCACCTTTACATTATAGCTACAGTAGTTTTGTTAAACATTGTTTAAATCAACAGTTCACAGCACATTACACTGCACTGAAGGCTGTTAAATGTTAGAGTCCATCACAATCTATCTCATGTCACATTACATTGAACTGTGTCATCTAGGGACTAAAGTGTAAAGTGAATGTCAACTTGTCATCTATGGTACTACTTCCTAAGGGAAGCAGTGGAAGCCCAATTGTTAGAATAATTTAAAATGAGGCTGGGCAAAACACTAGAAAATTGCACTGTGGGGAACTGTCTCACTTTGGCAGGAAGGAAGAAATAATAGGGATATTTTTGCTGTCTTCAGCTTTTGTTAACCTACAAGACGTGGTAGGTTTTGTTTTGTTTGTATATCATGCACTGCTTTATAGACCTGTACTGTCCAGTAGCTTTTGCTTTTTATGTGATGTCATGCAGAGACATCACTACCCATTACACAATTTATGGTTCTAAACAGATCAACTTTTGCTGTTCTACAAGGGATTATTATCAAATGCTAAAACTGAGTCACAGATATTTGTCTTATTTCTCTTATTGCAATCTTGTTCTCTTAGCTGTTGGAGCTTAACTATAAATAGCAAGCAAATAAAAAAAAAGAAAAAGGAAGACAGAAAAGTGTCAGGTATTTTCAAACGTACAAGGAAATATTTTCTTCTGCAATAATCTTCCATTGACATTCAAATTAATCATAGATATTTTAATGCAAATGCTAGAACCTGAAGTACTTGAGATGAAGGACAAAACGGGCAAAATGCAACCCAGAGAGTCCTTTCAGCTTGATTTTTTTGGGCACTCTATTTATCTTACAGAAATGGAGCAGGAAGAATTATTGTGCTACTGCTGGAAATTCCTAAGTATACCATCAAAAATACTTTTTTTGCCTTTGTTCCTGAGATATAAAAATTTAACAGAGAAGTTCTACTCCAGGCTTCTTGGATAGTTCTGGTAGACAATCCAACACTGGAATGCCAGGAAATGGAGTAAAATGAAAGAACCAATGAGCCTGCATCTATTCCAGTCAAAACCTCAACCAAGGCAGTATAATATATATAATGTGTACTGCACATTCATACAGCTGACATGTTCTATCCCACAAAAGGTGTAGCTTCATCCAAAATGTTGAAGAGATTGATTTGGTCATAGCACTTGCTAACACCCAACATGACTGTTATGCTGGGGATGCAAAATTTGGCATACTCCCATTAGTATACTTAAATAATAAGGACCATGTCAATCTGTATGATAATATTGAACCTGAGAAGGAAAGACAATGAAAACCAAATACAGATACATGTCTTTGTGGAAAAATGTTTTGGAAACCAGAGAAAACAAAACAAAACAAAACAGGAATCAAATACCTTCCTTTTTCCAGTCCATGTACCATCACACATCCAAGAGAAATACTATGATATACAACAGGGTTTGTATTACAAAAAGACCAGTAAGACTTTTGTTGCATTCCAATTTTAAATGAGATGCCAGATTTCCTGCCACTGTTCATCAGTAGTAGGAAGTGAGTTGTGTAGTTCTTGCCAGTCATTAGTCATGGCCAGCAATATTTTTGTTAATGCTATGTAATCTGGTTGTTTTGATAGGGAGCTGTTGGAACTTGAGTAATTCATAAAGGAATGATTAATTTTTTTTTTTAATTAATTGTAGGGTTGACTGAAAAAATATTAAAGAGTGATGTTTGACATAGATAGGAATAAAGACTGGTGCAGGAGAATTGTATAAATAATTTGATGTGTATATGGATAGATTACATGCTGAAGCTAGAAATGAGTGCTGCTTTTGCAGATAGGATTAATTAGAGCTTCCAGAGGGTCCCTTCCTTTTCCTTTCCATTTCAATGAGTGCATGAAAAACTCATGAAGAATATTTTCTCTTCTGTTTCTGCATCAGGAAGATGCTAAGTGAACGGAGATAGTTTTAACTTTAAAGAACTGTGAGTTAAGGAACTGTGCTGCAGACACAGGAATGAGTGAAGGATGAAAGAAAGTGTTGAAAGTTTATTGACCTTTGCAATTGCCAAGAACATTATTTTGGGAACAGTTGCAATGAGTAAACCCATACCTCATATTGATTCAACCAAGACTCAGAGATAGAATACACACACTAGTCCCAGGGGTGCAAAACCTACAATCTCCTGAAACAAATGTAGCTACATTACAAAATAAAATAATAGTTCTCTGACTAGAGGACACTATGTGATGCTGTTTACTTAATCAAAAAGAAATATTTCTTCTCCTGTCAATAACTATTTCAGAACCTAATGAAAAGGTTAATGTCTCATCATATTTTCCTGTTGCACAGTATTTTCTGGTAAGTGACTGAGTCCGCAGAAGCTTGATGTGATTAGATTAACACAAGCTTTCATTCGGAAGTGTGAAAAAGTGTAGAATGATTTGTCATTACCCTGTTAATCTCTAAGATGAAGGAATGATTGTGATTGCTGTTTAGGTACATACATGGCATTCATAATTACTGAGCACATCTATATGAGAAAAATTTAAGATTGTAGCCAAGGCTGTCATCCAAGGAAAAATAAAGAAATAAAAATACCTACAAAACACAGCATTTGTCGAGAAAAGGGCACTTTGCATTTGAATTAAAAGGAAAGAGCTGATAGGGAACTAGTTCACAAAAGCATAACCTGCCTGGGGATTCTATGGCAATTGATTAAGCTCTGTAGGGAGTGAAATATATTTTTGACCCGTAAAACAGAATTTCTGCCAGGTTTGAATAAACAAGTTTCATGTTGAAGAAAAAAAAATAAAATAAAAAAACCAGTCACAGTCAACTGTTTTTTTTAACTTAGCAGCTAAAAGTTAGAAAGTTAAATTTATTTCAGTTATTGCCATATCTTCCTGCAGATTCAGCATGTACATATTTCTACCAGGAAAATAAAAACAAACTTACCATGAATTGGCAGTGATTTGGCCTGAAATAAAGCAGAAGCAAGAACTGGCCAGTTCCATGTTAGCTGACAACAAGATTCCATTCTCAAAAGGCCAGGTTTGTTTTGTTGTCAAGTCAAAAAGCAAAAAGGTAAATTAATAAACATTGCATAATGGTTGATTAGTAACAGAAAAGCAAATCCTGGTATTCACTTGCAATGACTAATTGCTCAACACTTAAGCAACTGCTATTGAATTTAATGGAATTTCTCTGGAACTTAATGGAGTGTTTTGATTTGCTGACACCAACATCTTTGTTATGCCTCTGCTCTCACCAAAAGCCTACCTGCACATCAAAGCTTATCTGGTTCACTTCTTAATGTCAAGACCCAAATTTGTCAAGTCACTGTAAATGAAGCAATTTGCCTATATTTGTAACTCCTGTTAAATGTACTGTTCCTCTTAAGGTGTTTGTTATGAAAGACCTATCATGCCAAAATTTCAGAGTGAGCTAATAAGAAAATAAAATTTTTCCAAGATCCTAGGCGACCTCTGTTTGAAAGCAACTTACTTAGTCAGACGAGTTTCTTTGATTTTTGTTTTCCCCAGAAAAAAGCCAAACCTAGTTTCATATGCCTATTCACATCCTCACTGTGCATTAAACCGTCTTTATATTGCCTTTTTGCAGGAGAAAAAAAAACCCAGTACATTTAGATGTGTAAGGATTTATAATGACATTCCAGATAGGTGAGAATTTAAGCATATTACTTACTTTCAACAAAGGACTCATCCTATTAATTTCAACCTCTCTGGACGACTCCTGGAAAATGTTAATGTGGTCTCACTAAGGACGTAGTTGTCTTTACTTATCTTTTGAAATCACATAAATTATTTCACCTAAGACACATGTATCTGTTGACAACTTTAAGATCTTAGTGCTGATTATTACTGGTAGTGAATACAATTATGCTTTCCATTTTTTATAACAGTGGATTATAAGGGCTGGTATTTTTTGTAATTATCATTATGTCCATAAGGGAGAATAAGGCCTCTTAAGTTAAATAGAACTGTCATCTGCTGTCTACAGGCAGATAGAAAAATGATTGAAAGAAAACTGTATGTAGAATTCCCAGTTCTACAGCCTTTCCTGTCTCTGACATCCCATTCCCTGACAGGTCTTTGAAGTGATATTCTTAGGAAACCACCACACCCTCTTTTTCAGTCTGAAAGATGTCAGTTGGTTCCAACACATACAGAATTATTAGCCATTGAGATTAATCACTCTTGTGAGCAAAAGCTTACTTTCCAAAGTAAAGGTTAAGAACATATGTACTGTGGTTTGACCCCAGCAGACAGGTCAGCCCCACACAGCTGTACACTCACTCACCCTGTCTCAGTGGGTTGGGGAAAGGAATCTTTAGGGTAAACCCAAAAATTCATAGGTTTTGATAAAGAAAATAGGTAAAATAAAGGATGTGCATACCACCAAAACAAGATAAGGAATTAATTCACCACTTCTCATGGGCAGGCAGGTGTTCAGCCATCCCCAGGAGAGCAGGGTTCTAGCATGGGTATCAATAACATGGGTATCAATAACTCCATCACTCTGAACATGCCCCCTTCTTTTTCTTTCCCCAGCTCTATGTTTTGAGCATGGCACCACCAATGTCCATTGGGTCAGTCAAAGTCAGCTGTCCTGGCTGTGTCCCCTCTCAGCTCTTAGTGCACTCCCAGCCTTCTCGATGATGGGGTGGGCTGAGAAGCAGAAGACGCCTTGATGCTGAGTGAGCCCTGCTCAGCAGAAATGAAAACATCCTTGTGCAATCAACACATTTTCCTGCACAAATCCAAAACACAGTACCATACCAGCTACTGTGAAGAAAATTAACTCCATCCCAGCCAAAAAAAATTATGTTTCATCACAGGGAGTAAAGCCAAACAAATAGGTGATAGCAATAGTGTTAAAAGTGCCCTTTTTACCACAGTTGGAAGAAAATGTTTACTGAAACAGGTAAGAGGTATAAAGAACCAGAAATAAGTAGAACACAATCAAAAGAAGTGTCTGTATATGGTGAGATTTAAATAGATACCCTTTGAAATACATAAATAAGTAAAAAAAGTAATTAGGGAAGCTATGTTTATTTTCTGCATTAAATTAGGTTTTGTTGTCTAACACAATACTATGGTATTTTTAGTTTTTTTGTGCTCCCCTTTAAAATACTTTTACAGATACCATTGTACAATATAGCCTGCTGAGGAAACCCCTTAGGTTATGCCTTATTATTCTCTACTCCAAAACATCTGATCGTAGCATGCATACAAATGTGACAATTGTACAAATTAATGAAGGCCTATATTTTTATTTGCTGTCAAAAAATTCCAGCTTTTCTGTTTGTTGTAAGGGGATTTTTTTAGAATCATAGATTAAAATCAGAGATGTGTTGGTTTTGCACAGCCTGGTTTTTGGTAGTGGAGGGGCCACAGAGGTGGCTTCTGTGAGAAGCTGCTGGAAGCTGCCACTGTGTCCAGCAGAGCCAGTCCCTGATGGCCCTGAAGATGGACATGCTGCTGGCCAAAATGGGCCTATTAGAGAGGTTAGTAACACCTCTGTGATAAAATATTTATGAAGAAAATCAAAACAAAGGGCACACAGAGTTTTTCTTCTAGCCAAGGAAGAGGAGGGAGAGAACACGTGAAGGATATAACATGGAGACACCAAGGTCAGGGGAGAGAAGCTGCTCCAGGCAATGGAGCCGAGATTCCTCTGCAGGCTGTGTGTGGTGAGACCATGGTGAAGCAGCTGTGCCCCTGCAGCCCCTGGGGATCCATAAGGGATGCAGAGATCCACCCACAGCCCCTGGGGATCCATAAGGGATGCAGAGATCCACCCACAGCCCCTGGGGATCCACGGGGGATGCAGAGATCCACCTGCAGCCCCTGGGGATCCAGGGGGATGCAGAGATCCACCCACAGCCCCTGGGGATCCAGGGGGATGCAGAGATCCACCCTCAGCCCCTGGGGGAGGTGCCCACGCCGGAGCGGGTGGGTGCCTGGAGGAGGCCGCGATCCAGTGGGAGAGCCCGTGGAGAGAGGGAGCCCCCTGTTCCTAGGCTGGAGCAGCCTGCCCTTGCAGGACTGCACTCCGTGGAAAGACAGAGCCACGTCACAGCAGTTTTGGGAGGACTGTCTGCCCGTGGGGGGAATTCACATTGCAGCCAGTGTGGTATGGCTGCAGCTCGTGAGAGTGGAGCCACGCCGGAGTTGTTCAGAGAGAAGTGTTCCCGTGGGAAGGACCCCACGGCCTCACAGGGGAAGGACCCCTTTCCCTCTGCAGCAGAGGAAAATCTCAGTTGATGAACTGACTAAAACCCCTACGCCCTGTCTCCCTGTGCTGTTGCTGGGAAGGAGGGAGGGTCGGGGGAAGAAAATTGATTTTAAGGACTTATTTTACTTCTCATTACCCTCCTCTGATTCTGTTAGTAATAAACTCGCTTTGTACCTCTAAGTTGAGCCTGTTTTGCCCTTGCAGTGTTTTCTCCTTT
Source organism: Promerops cafer (assembly GCA_013398275.1). NCBI lineage: Eukaryota > Metazoa > Chordata > Aves > Passeriformes > Nectariniidae > Promerops > Promerops cafer. Next base: position 1,046,808 of record VZSE01007029.1, on the reverse strand, counting down.
TCTTTATCTCAGCTCATGAACTTTTCATTAATTTTTCCTCTCCTCTGCCCAGCCGTGGCAAAGGAGGGCGAGTGAGCGACTCTCATGGGTGCCTGGCATTTGGCCAGTGTCAAACCACAACAATAAAATAGAGCATAACTTGGGTTGGAAGGGACCTTAAAGATCATGTAGTTCCAACCTGCCTTCCATGGGCAGGAACACCTCTCACTAGACCAGGCGTGGTCTAAAGTAAAACAGTGTTTTTTCTTTTTAAAAGATCCTTTTTCCTGCCCCAGAATGACAAACCTGTAGAAATGCACAATTTGGAAGGGCAGAACACCTATCAAAGTGGGACTGAGCATTATTTTCATTAGATCTATTAGGTATAATGTCACTGTCATTTTGAATCAAAGGAATGATTTTTCATATGTGGAAGAGGTATTAATGCAGCTTTAGTATATGTCCAAAATACAGCCAGCCTTCATTTATTTTCTGGAATACAGTCTGAGTTTTGGAGAGAAAGACAAAAAAATAAGGCACTATAATTACTTGCATTACATCTAAAATGAACTGCTATGTTCACCAGTGTTATATTGAATACAATGATAAAACCTTGATTCTGTAGTTTTATCATGTTGATTCTTGTCCTTTTTGGTAGGAATGGTCATCTTAAAATCTTGAGAGCATTTTAAATTCCATTATCCTTGAGAGGTAAAAAAATCCTTTTATTTTACAAGAGAGTTTTTAAATATATTTAGACAGAATAAGATGCAAAGAGATGCATGTTGAGATTTTTTGGAAGCATTTTAATTGAATATGTTTAACCTTATCTATAAAAAGGTAAGGATGAATGGCTTGCACATGCCTAATTTTAACAGTAAAATGTACATTTTTAATTCCAAACTAGTCACTTATACAGTCACACCAGACAAATTACCATCTGCAGATGGTAATTAATTTAAGCTACCTTCCATTTGCATTTTTGAGAAATTGTCTTTTGTGATACTTTGTTATTAATGAAAGTAGCCCCCGGGACTAGATCAGTTTTAGCGATAGTGGACATCTAAGTATCAGTCTGGATGTTCTTCTAAATAATAACTTCTCTTCCTTGTCAGACAATGAGAGCAACAGAATTCTACAGATGACAGTTAATCCCAGATAATTGTTTTAAAAGAAGCTTCTGTCACTCTTTGGTCTCTATATAGAAAGGCTGGATAATTAGCTTAAGCTAAATACTAATTTTTTAATGGCTAAAATTAGGGTATATTAAGTCTACCTAGAGCTACTTATATATATAACATTTTCAGGGTCAGGGCTTAATTATCCTGGTATGGAAACACCAAAACTCACACTTCTGAACTGTCGAAAGCTCTATAAATAAGATGTGTTCCTTTGAAATTCTTTCCTACTAATAATATCACATGCTTCACCTTTCCTACCTGACAAGGTTCCACTCTATTGCTTGCTGAAAAACTGCTGAAGAAGGTCAGGATTCTTCCAACCAGTATGCTTGAAATGACATTGTTAAGTTCATGATGATGTTTTAAAATAAATTGTTCAATTAAAAAAAAATGANCCTGCAGCCCCTGGGGATCCAGGGGGATGCAGAGATCCACCCACAGCCCCTGGGGATCCAGGGGGATGCAGAGATCCACCCTCAGCCCCTGGGGGAGGTGCCCACGCCGGAGCGGGTGGGTGCCTGGAGGAGGCCGCGATCCAGTGGGAGAGCCCGTGGAGAGAGGGAGCCCCCTGTTCCTAGGCTGGAGCAGCCTGCCCTTGCAGGACTGCACTCCGTGGAAAGACAGAGCCACGTCACAGCAGTTTTGGGAGGACTGTCTGCCCGTGGGGGGAATTCACATTGCAGCCAGTGTGGTATGGCTGCAGCTCGTGAGAGTGGAGCCACGCCGGAGTTGTTCAGAGAGAAGTGTTCCCGTGGGAAGGACCCCACGGCCTCACAGGGGAAGGACCCCTTTCCCTCTGCAGCAGAGGAAAATCTCAGTTGATGAACTGACTAAAACCCCTACGCCCTGTCTCCCTGTGCTGTTGCTGGGAAGGAGGGAGGGTCGGGGGAAGAAAATTGATTTTAAGGACTTATTTTACTTCTCATTACCCTCCTCTGATTCTGTTAGTAATAAACTCGCTTTGTACCTCTAAGTTGAGCCTGTTTTGCCCTTGCAGTGTTTTCTCCTTTTCTTTATCTCAGCTCATGAACTTTTCATTAATTTTTCCTCTCCTCTGCCCAGCCGTGGCAAAGGAGGGCGAGTGAGCGACTCTCATGGGTGCCTGGCATTTGGCCAGTGTCAAACCACAACAATAAAATAGAGCATAACTTGGGTTGGAAGGGACCTTAAAGATCATGTAGTTCCAACCTGCCTTCCATGGGCAGGAACACCTCTCACTAGACCAGGCGTGGTCTAAAGTAAAACAGTGTTTTTTCTTTTTAAAAGATCCTTTTTCCTGCCCCAGAATGACAAACCTGTAGAAATGCACAATTTGGAAGGGCAGAACACCTATCAAAGTGGGACTGAGCATTATTTTCATTAGATCTATTAGGTATAATGTCACTGTCATTTTGAATCAAAGGAATGATTTTTCATATGTGGAAGAGGTATTAATGCAGCTTTAGTATATGTCCAAAATACAGCCAGCCTTCATTTATTTTCTGGAATACAGTCTGAGTTTTGGAGAGAAAGACAAAAAAATAAGGCACTATAATTACTTGCATTACATCTAAAATGAACTGCTATGTTCACCAGTGTTATATTGAATACAATGATAAAACCTTGATTCTGTAGTTTTATCATGTTGATTCTTGTCCTTTTTGGTAGGAATGGTCATCTTAAAATCTTGAGAGCATTTTAAATTCCATTATCCTTGAGAGGTAAAAAAAAATCCTTTTATTTTACAAGAGAGTTTTTAAATATATTTAGACAGAATAAGATGCAAAGAGATGCATGTTGAGATTTTTTGGAAGCATTTTAATTGAATATGTTTAACCTTATCTATAAAAAGGTAAGGATGAATGGCTTGCACATGCCTAATTTTAACAGTAAAATGTACATTTTTAATTCCAAACTAGTCACTTATACAGTCACACCAGACAAATTACCATCTGCAGATGGTAATTAATTTAAGCTACCTTCCATTTGCATTTTTGAGAAATTGTCTTTTGTGATACTTTGTTATTAATGAAAGTAGCCCCCGGGACTAGATCAGTTTTAGCGATAGTGGACATCTAAGTATCAGTCTGGATGTTCTTCTAAATAATAACTTCTCTTCCTTGTCAGACAATGAGAGCAACAGAATTCTACAGATGACAGTTAATCCCAGATAATTGTTTTAAAAGAAGCTTCTGTCACTCTTTGGTCTCTATATAGAAAGGCTGGATAATTAGCTTAAGCTAAATACTAATTTTTTAATGGCTAAAATTAGGGTATATTAAGTCTACCTAGAGCTACTTATATATATAACATTTTCAGGGTCAGGGCTTAATTATCCTGGTATGGAAACACCAAAACTCACACTTCTGAACTGTCGAAAGCTCTATAAATAAGATGTGTTCCTTTGAAATTCTTTCCTACTAATAATATCACATGCTTCACCTTTCCTACCTGACAAGGTTCCACTCTATTGCTTGCTGAAAAACTGCTGAAGAAGGTCAGGATTCTTCCAACCAGTATGCTTGAAATGACATTGTTAAGTTCATGATGATGTTTTAAAATAAATTGTTCAATTAAAAAAAAATGAAAAAACAAACCATCTCTCAGGGATGTCAGTGATAATCTCTGGTCTTTCTTTGAAGATAAAACTACTTGGCTGGCTCATAAATAATGTATAGCCTCTGCAGTGAAAACTGAAAAAGTTACCAGTTCCTTCAGGAATGCAGTGCAATACTCAGTGTGATTTAGTATATTAGATCATGTTTTCAACCTTGGAAATGGAAATGTTTCTCCTTATTTGTAGGTAAAAACACTGAATATGTGCATCTCATTTGGCTTTTAGAACAGTGCCTCTAAGGAGTAGTATCTCTCCTGAGGTGACAGAATTTAGAGTTCTACACTTGGCTCTTGAGAATGTGGCACCAAAATGCGCAAAAGCTTTAAGAATAGACATAACTAGACTGCACCTTTTTCCTCTTCAGATCTTTTCAAAGGCTCATATTAAAAGACTTGTATTGAGGAATCCTATAGAACAAGTTTGAAACAGTTGTTGAATTTGTTTTCTACTTTTCACCTGTCAAGGAAAAAGTTACTATTGGACTCTTTCTCAAACTGTCAAACTTTGTATACATAAATGAGCTCTTTAAAATAAAGACAAAACTAATTTTGCTATTTACACATCACTTTTTTTTCTTCTTCTGTGAATTTGTCTAAACTCTTTTTGTCTAATATCTAGTGTCTCTCATCTATCTTTCTTTTTATTACTCTAAACCCATCAGTGTTATTTTCATGTGAAATTGCATAGGTTTTGTATCATGACAAGTAAATAATCATGTCTGCTCACCTTCTGTGTGCCACTCAATTTAAACTCTGTTACAGAATCTCAGTTTTGTCTTTTCAAGGTTATGGAGTCCCAGTCTATTGACTCATTAGTCACTCCAAAGATATTCCATTATTTTGACCATTCTTGTTGCCCTTCTCTTTCTGATTCTATTGTACTTTTTAGGTAGAAGGTCCAGATAGATTTCAAAATCAAGCAAGAAACAGGCAGACAATAGATTCATACCAAAAAAAACCCAACTTTCACTATACTTCCAAGTCAATTATGACTTTTAATTTGCTTTTTTTGGTCACTATATAATACTAACACAATGTTTTGATACATTTTATGCAAACACGCCACTACTGCCTATAAATCAAACAAACCCCACTATGTTGTTTTCTTTAAGTTACAGACTGTCAGCTGTGTGGAATGAGTTAAACTCAACCACAGTGTACCTATATATGTGTTTATATGTGTGTGTATATATATGTATATGTGTGTGTATATATATGTATGTATATATACTGTATATGTGTATGTATGTGTGTTTGTGTATGTATATATATATATATACTTGATATCATTATCCTACATTGTTTTTGTAGCTAATTAACAAAGCAGACATTCAGGAGACACGATTGATCTCACCTACTTTGTTATAGGTGGTAACAAGAATCCTGCCTGGGCCATATCCATTTTTCCCTGTGTAAGAGTGTGCCTGGACTGCGTGCCTGGACAGTCAGTTCTGGAGTAGAAATGTCTTGCATCTCTTGACCACAAGTCTCACTGCAAAGTTCATCACCAGACATGTACTTTGAATTTTTGCTTTGGTGTTGTTTTTCTCCTGAAGTGTCTGGTTTGCTTCTTTGGGGCCTCAAACTCAAACTTTATTGAATTTCAGCAAAGGAAGACAAAAATGTGGATTTCTGCCAGCAGAAAAATTTCATATTATTTTTTTGGGAAAGTAAAATAGTAGTATATACATACGTTTGCTTGTTTATCTATAATTTCTGAGAAAAAGTAGAAACGTGGTTGAATACCGGCAGTGACTCAATTAAAAATATTTCAAATTCCCATTGTCATTTATAACACAATATGGTCACATAAAGTAGAAAAAGCATTTAAAAAAAAATCTCAGAGGCAAAAAAAAAAAAAAAAGCTAAGACTAATTTCAAATTATAAAGCTCACTTTTTTCCATGATAAGGATGAAATCTTGTACTCTGGATGAAAATCAATTCTGTCTGTCCCTAAATATGATACAGCTTACAGTTTACAATTCTCACTAGCAATAAGACTCAGCAAAGTGTTAACCTTGGTCCTAAAATACTATTAAGGTAGAATGATATGAAGTAGAGAAAAATGTCAAATATTTTAATTAAAATGTATTGGGTATGTATCTCTATGGAACATAAACACATTTGACAACTTTTATTAAGGCTTTTCTGTGTGAAAATGCCAGCTTTCAGTTTCCTTTACTCTTCATGTGTGCTACATTTGGAGGTCAAACAAGAGAATTTAGCACTTGAGTGAAATCATCACTGTTGCACTGTCATCTGGAAGGATGTGACAAAGTGCAGTGACATTTACAAACCTTTTGATTGCCAAGGATGATTAGATGCTCTGGTCAGGCAGAGGAACATGTATTGTTTCCTTGTAGGAACTGTAAAAGAGTCAGGCATCAGATCCTATTCACTTAATAGAAAAGAGTATAATAAAAGTGAACTATCTAATCTAGAAATATCAGAAACAAGGTCCAAGGCACTAACTTGCTTTTCCTGCTTTTTTCAATACTTAGAACCATAACCAAAGGATATCAAACCTCATGGATACAGGGTAAAACTTCTTTTCAAGTTTAGCTACTTGTATGAGATTTATCTATCTGCAATTTAGCCACTTATGGCAGCAGCTCAACACCTCCTGGGTTCTCCTTTCCATGGTCACTGCAGAATCTCTATTTACCTGTTCTGGTCACTAGTCAAACATTAATTATTAAAGAGTTGCTAGATGAACAGGAATGTGACACGAACTTTGCTGAATCATGGTCAAGTTCACAGTGCATATTCTCAAACCATTTCGCATTCTTGTGGGAAAGTTATTTTAAAAAGTATTTGTGCCTTTGGAATAAAGGCCATACCTAGCTGTTCTGGTACCTTGGAATTTTCTGCTTGTTTATCTACAAGGAATACATTATCTCATGGTTGACCTGAGAATTTCAAAGTATGAGGCTCATCTCAAACTGCAAATTAGAGAAGACATATTCCTCCTACCTCACCCCCTCAAATATGAAATTAATTTATATAACACATGACAGCAAAAACAGTATTTGCATTAAAATATATGGGTATATTACTTCAAATGTAACAATAATACACTTACATGTGTTTCTCCCTCTAATGAAAGAATTACAAGTGTCAATCATATTCCTAAATACATAAATAGAACCTAGTACATAAGATAGAATGAATGCACTACAATTTTTTTTTAGCTTTCCTTAGAATTAGAATTTTTTTTTTTTTTTCCAAAAGATTACAAACTGCTTTATTGTTGTGGGACTAGGTGATACCATCTGCCTCCTACAAGAAATTATTGTTATTTTGCACTCAAGGACATCTTTCAGCAGCAGCTCTGCAATTACATGGTGATTAGTGAGTAGCCCAGTTTTAAAAGATCTAGGTTTACAGAAAACAATGCACCAGTTGCTGCTCTGTCAAGATGTTTTGTGCAGATGGTATACTGTTTGCTAGAAAGTATAGGTAAATAGGAGACTGGTCATAATTAACAAAAAATTGGACCAAAATCCTTAGGATATTAAAAGAGAATGTGATGCAACTTTTCTTTTGGAAAGACAAAAGAAGAAAATAAAGTTCTAGAGCAACAGAGTATAACTGAAACCTCTGAAAGCAATGTACATTTCAGACTTTCTACATTTTTCCACTTGGATCTTTTTTTTTGTAATATCTTCAAAGTTATTCATTGTAGAGGTTCAACGCTATTTCATTACAACTAAAGTACAAAGGGTGAGATAATCTGCCATAATTTTACCAATTTCTTGGAAAGAGATATCTCTCAAGAGACATTATCTCCATCAATATAAAAAAAAAAAAGAAAGAACAGTGACAACAGAAGCAATTTTTTCCCTTTTTTTTGTATCACAGAGTGATAGAATCACAGAATGGATTATTTCACCCTAGACGATCCCTCCAACCCAGATGGACACACATTCACATTATTTCCCTGGTTTTCAGATTCCAGGCCCTCATACCTGTTGTATAAGGGCACCTGAGGAGGTGAGGTAGCTCAGGAGGTGTTTCACCAGCCACCCTAAGCAGAAACCCATTTCCACTCCCCTCTGTGTCAGAGGTCCTCTCCTTCTGCCTGGTGGTGAACAGATGGTGGGTCCATTTGTCTAAGGCATAGTAGAGTGTGGCTTCAGAAGCTTGAGAGAAAGAATGCAGATGAGACAGTAGAACAGGAAATTTCAAGTATATTGGGTTAAGATTGATAACTCAGTGATGTATATCAGAAATAGAACTCTCTGAATAGTCAATATATAATTTACAGGCTTGGTAAAGTTTTATTCTGTTCCAATTAATAAATTTTCAAAAGTATATAGGCATTAAGACAGACGACATTCTATTGTCATTTCTCTGCTTGAGAAAATAATTTTTTCAGGGACCATTTGGAACCTCCTTAGCTTTTTTGAGGTTTCCCCCTTAATGAGTTGTTCTTTCTAATGCCTTATAATCATCTCTTCATGTCAATCTTTATGGTTGACTTGGACAAATTAGGTGCTGTTGTGTCTGAGCCATAAAGGCCTATGTCATATAAAGCCAGAATTACTTATCTTAAGTTTGTATTCAGTCAGTTTAAACACCAGCTGCTCACTGCTATAGGCAATAAATAGTTATTTTTCTTTCAATCACGATCCCTAGTACGTCTTAGGAAGGCAGTCTGAGGAATAGTGGCCATTAATATAAATAAATTCAAAGCAAAGATTAGCACAGAAAATTTCTGTGCTTGTGCCAGAAAACATTGGCAAAGCCCTGTGATTTAAAATACCTCCTTGACAGCTTTGATTATAATTAAATCATAGACATATGGGAGGCAAATAAGTGAATGTCATTTAAATAAAGAGAAATTTTAAAACCAAAGAAACAGGGTAGTTCTTTCTTAATTAAATGTTACTTTTCTTCTTTCTCCCCTATTCTTTGCATTTTTTCAACTGATCCAGCAATGTCATCAGTAACTTATTGCTGGGTTTTTGTTTTTTTTTTTTTTCCTGATGTGAGAAATAAAGATTCTAATTGTTTAAAAAAGGATTTGTATTTTCTTCATACTCCAGAATTATAGTAAATTGTATTTTCTGGGAATATAGTCAGGATATCCAAGAAAATAGAAACTGCTTACCAGATTGGAATACCTTCTGGATTTACTGCTTGATCAGCAGTTCCTTGAAAACAATCTCCCTGTTACAGATGTATATAGGAGCAAAGATATGGTCTGATTGCCTTTGTGTATAAAGTGTCATTATTGATTCAGTTCTGAGGAGATTTAAAGTGTGTAGCAATGAGTAGGACAGCTGTGTTGATGACTATAAAGATTAAAAGGAAAGAATCAATATCTGTTTTTAAAACATTGAAGTGTCTAAATGATCTGTTATTTTTATTTTCTAGATTACTTTCTATCATGCTGTACATGAACCAAAAGTGAGCCTCAGGTGGATAATTTTGCCCCCAGTGAGATTTTTCCAGTATTTTGGAATGCACTGTTTAACTCTAAATCCTGTTTATCAACAGCTTAAATAGCTAATTCAGATAGACTGCAGCTTAAAATGTTCAAATATTTTTTTACAAGTATTTAACAATTAAAACTCTGTCCCTGATCTTGCCAACCACAGAAAATTACTAGTATATTTATGCTGTGTATATATACTTTAAATATATAATGCTTGTAATTTCCTTCAAAAATATTTGAAATAGTGAATTTTTGAACCCTAAGGACTAATCAGTGTGTTTTCTTAAATGTCACACATCTGTAGTTCTGCTTGGCAATTTATATGAAAAGTTTCATGCAATAATAACAGAATAAACAAGAAGGGTCAGTTGAAACTTAAAATATGGGGGAAAAATGTAGGTTTATCTTCAAATTAAGGTTAGAGATAAGATTAGTGTTCAAAGAGTGACAAAGCCTACATTTACAGGGACACTGCAACTGCAAAAGAACTGCCAAGGTGAGCATGGAGTGAGATGAACTGTTTAGGGAAAGTAGAGAGACCAGTGCAGCTTTATTAGTGGTAAGTAATTTGAATACAAGAATAAATGTTAAGAGTGGACATGTCCAAGGAAAAGAAGTTTCATTCAGGTTAGGAAGGTAGTTTTGGGGCTGCATTCTTCCTTTACTACCACTGTAGTTTAAAAGCTGATATTTAAAAGTGATTTTTAGATCACTTTCGTTTTAAATGTCATACTTAAAGTATGCTTAGAAATTTCATCTCATGTCCATTCATTGATATGAGTGAAGCTAAGAACCAAATCTTCTATGCTTTGTGTGGGAGGTGATGGATTAGGGAGTGTTTAGATGAGACAAATCTCTTACCATGATTTAGCTTTGCAATAACTACTGCAGACTTTTACTCCTCTGTTAAAAAATGGATCAATAACCTTGAAGTGAGAGCAGAGCCAGAGCCAGACATATTGGCAGTGTGAGCACCTGGCAAGTTCAAAACCATTCTCTATCTCAGTACAAAACACTTGCACATATATCCATACTGCTATAATATTATCACGAGTCCAGTGTTCACCATTCTTTCATGGTGTCCTTCAGTGTGTGGCCAAACTTATAACATCTCACAGAACCATAGCTAATTAATTTAATTTATATGAAAAAACATTTAACATCTGCTTTTTAATCTTCACTCTTATTGTTGTCTGAAATAGTTGACATTTTTTTAAACCTCTTTTCATACAGGAGACCCAGTACTGCCCCTTGTATTCTCCTGTGCTTGGCATTTACTTTTTCTGTACTACTCACATAATTTCTGTCATTGTGCACATCCAGATGCATCATCCAGCAATCTGAGATTGACCTGAAAATTACTGCGGTAACACACATTGCAGCGTACATTTTTTCTGAGGTGGTTTTTTTTTTGTTTCTTTGTTTGTTTTTTCCTCTTTAATCTTGTACTGCACAAAGTCAAAATTAGAGCATGACAAATAAAAAAAGATGTTATATGAGACTATAAACATAGATAACTAAATATAGGTAAATTATTAATCTATTTTTGGTGCATCTCTTCTACTGGTAGGAATAAACCATAAACATTTCTCTTTGTTTGCAATTTTGAAGTTTGGCATTCTGATGATTCTAATAATGTTATGGCTGGACTTAAATCATACAGTGCAAATCAGGAAAAAACATATTTTTTTGACTCATATATGCTTTGAGGTTGGCTCCCTTGTTTGCCTTCTGAGAAAAGCTGGTAACTGGAACATAGACATTTATTATCAGGCATCTGCTTCATTTAATGGTTTTTTGGTCATTAGATTGACCTCAGAAAATTATTTCCTTGACTGTTCCTTTGTCTCCCACACTGCCGTTTCAATCAAATATATGCTCCAAAGGAAACTTATGCAGAGAAAAAACAAGACATAGTAACCCCTTATATTTGAGAATAACCTTTCATGAAGCATCGCTAAATCAGTAAAAGATTATAATTTTGAGTATATAAATAAAAAATTAATCCATACTGAAAGGTGTTGAAACATAAACTGGCTGGATTATTTTCTACTTTTTCTAGACCAAATGAATATTTCTACAAAAAAGTATTTCTGAAGACTCTTCCACATTTTTTTAACTTTATTGCAAAAAAGGACTAAGTATGTGAGTTTCTAATACTTGAATTTGGTTGTGATGTATTTTATAGGTGGAATTTTCATAAATATATAATTAAACTGCCCAAGTATTAATATTAATGGACTATTCATTTATCCAGAGATAAAGGTGGTTACAGGTCAGAAGTTATCATTTGACCCAATGGTTATCCAGCTTGACATTGTGATTAATGGGATTTACACACAGGGGTAGCTAATTGCTGCTTCTGATAAATCCTATTATGTTCACTTGTCACTAGCCAAGTATTGAAATAAATGGGAGATGATGTACAATTCAGATAAGGAATCTGTGATCAAAGAAACCTAGCTGAAGAAGGAAAAACAAATACCTCTTGAGTGCATATACCCTGACACATCTATTATGAGAAGAGTTATATAGTCTACATATATGTTATAACTAAATAAAATTATAACATTTATAAAGGATGAAAGAAAAAAATATTTAAAATATTTTTTTTTAAAAATGCACTCCTTTAGTTTTCCATGTTCTGAGGTAAGGATACGGGTGACTGAAGAGGAAGAGATGAATGTCATTCATACACATAAGGCTCTTGCTGAAGACTTTCTTGATTACTTTCAGGGTATAAATTATTCTTTGTGTTGATTGCTATCCAGAGAAGAAATGACCTACCCTTAAGTAGCTATTCCTCTTTGCAGCCTAGTAATCTAATCTATGGGATTTAGCAACTTTTTATTAATCAGATAAATCAAATGGACTAAGATGCAAAAAGAAATAACAGGAATTAAAGACAAATTTTTGTTTCTGAGAACATTCAGATTAGTTAGTAAAAAATTTAAAAGTTTGTTCCTAATACAGTTTTCAAACTAGAGGGTGATGCTCTCTCCTTCTAAAGCCCAGGAGGTGGTAGTAGCTGTTAAAACGGGGTTTACTCTTATTCTCAAACTCAAAACTGTTTCCTCCCTGACCTACAGATTATTCTTATTTTCTCTTCTGCCTTGTGATAGTTATGAAGTATTTTACAGAGGTAATATTTAGCACTAGCCAATCCTTGTGTTCTCCAAAAAACTTTATAATGTTATACATAAGTGCCTCAAAGCCTGATTCAAGACATAGGTGATGAGTAGGAGCATATTGCTTTTCTTAATAGTCTGAGTTTAATCTGTCCAAATAATCTGATTTTACTAGTTAACATCTAAAAACATATCAAAAAGAAATATTGTTACTTACATAATTCAAAAGTAAATTTGGGTCAACGAGGCTTATTAAAGATCCTGATAGATTAATGTGTTATCCCTATTTTGCAAGCATGGCATAAACTATAAAATTACTAGCATTTGCTATGCAGTTAAGGAAGTTATTACTCAGACCAAAGGAGACCGTATTTTTTTACGTATTTTCCTTTTCTGTTGTGTGCTGATAAGCCATGGCTGGAAATTACTGCAGGAAGGAAAGGTCTATGTAAGACAGTCAAATACAGGATCAATTTCACATCGGTATTAATATTTCGTGAAAAGGAAAACTAAATGGTTCTAGAAATACATTTTCATTAAAGATATCATTAATACCATTGCAGAAGGTCCTGACAGTATAGAATACTTCATATAATTCTGAATTTGCATTTTCACATTATTAACTACATATTAACACGTTCCACCATGGGCAAAAACCTACAGGCAGTAAGTCAGTTTGGAGCTAATTATGAAAATCACATTTGGGATGGACAGTACTGGCACTTAAAGAGCAAACAACTGCAACAAGGCTGCTTCACCTATCACATGTTGAGGCAGCATCAAGTTCTCACATGAACTTCACAGAAAGCCTGGGAGGATGCTTCCTGATGGAAGTAAAAGGAGTGTCCCAGCTTCACAAAACAGAAAGAGGCAAGAAGGCACCTTAAATGTCATCAAGTTGAAACCCCCTGCTGTGGGCAGGGACACTTTTCCCTAGACCAGGGACTCGCAGCCCCATCCACAGGCCTTGAACTCTTCCAGAGACAGGGTATCCATGAGGGCCATGTCCCGGGGTGCACCGGACCCATCATCGCCAGCTGGCCAAGGGAGGGGATTGTCCTGTTCTGCCTAGGCATGGTGACTTCAGGCTATCAGTGAAATTATTTCTATCTTAAAAGAGGTCCTGTGTCCTGTGAATTTTAGTAAGTTTTGAAAAGGTATGAACTTACGTACTTAAAAAAAAATGTTTCTAAAAGAAATCACTCAGTCTCTTTGTCAAAGTAGAGACAAAAGTCTAGAGTTTGCACTGTATACCTCTTCAGTAAAATATCATTCCTTTTGCAAATTTAGACTTCTTATATGTGTATTCTATATACATTATATATATATGTACTTTGTTTACTAATTCAGTAATTTTGCTATTAATACAATTATATGTACCCTTGCTTTGGTTCTTGACTCTTCTAGCAGGTTTTCATCTCTACTTTGTATGCAATTATTACATGAATAATGCAGAAGCAATTTTTTTAGTGTAATGTCTTGACAAAAATGAGTTTGTTCAACTGTAGTAACAACACAATGCTGGCAGTCAGTAATTTCATGAGAGACTTTTATTGCTACCAGGGGAAAGAGAAGTGGATAATCAGTACCCTAAGGGAAATATATTAGTGCTATAATTCAATTCCTAACTGACCTGGCAATTAATAACCAATAATGATGAGGGCCAAAGAGCAAAAGAATAAGATATGCTGTAAATTATTTCATGAACAGTCTGTGTGAGAAAGGGCACAGTTCTCCGGCATCTTATAGGCCAACAGAGAATTCTTTAATACTCCTATGTCTGTAGGTGAACTCTGCTATATGAAAAAAAAATATAGTCTTCATCCTTTAATGAGATAAAATGATTACATAAATAATGTTAAATCATTTTTCATGGCTGAAGTATTCAAAGCTCAGCAGTTTAAGCAAAGTAGGGTTCACTAACACTTACATTTGCAGAAAGTATTGTATGCCTTAGGGATAGAAATATGAAACAAGATAGATAATCATGTAATTTAATACATGGTAAAGGAAAAAGACAAGAAATAATCTCTGTCAGCATAAGTACAGAATAATATAGTGTAACAGCAAATTATTAAGATGGAAAAAATGAGTTAATATCAGTAAAAGAGATGTTCCTACAAACCTGTGCTTTATTGTTATTCTTGGGTTTTCCTTTTTTTCCTTTTGCTTTTTAAGCTTACTCTTAAATATGTACTCATAAGACATAAGATGGTCTCACTACTGGGCTCATCCTGACAAATATTCATCTAAAACCAAGTACCAATATAGTCAAGCTGCTTATCCATTGGAAAACAGAAAAAACAAATATAGAGAAATATTTTTAAAAGCCATAGCCACAAACGTCTACACAGAATCATTTAGGTTGGACAAGACCTTTAATATCGAGTCCAGTTGTAGGCCTAGCAGTGTCGCAGGGTGAACACTATCTAAAAAATAGAGAAATATTTACTTCTGGTAGTACAAAATCCGTTATATTTTCCCATAAGAATGTACAAAAATATAATTAAATAAATTATACATATAAATAGCAGAGTATAAAATAAACCTCAGCTTTACAATGTCAAAAGAAAAGAAGAAGACCCTAAAAATATGAATCATCTAAGTAATGCTGATATGAAGCAAGCAAGAACGCTAAACATTCTGAAAAAAAATTCCACATACTTGAAATTGAGGAATTTTTGAAATTGTGATTATACAGAACCAGGGAATTTAATTAGGAAAATTATGGATTTATGCAGAAATTTAGCATAAATTCCAAGCAACATAAATATCAAGGAACAGAGTTCACCTATTCCAAGGACACATGTCTTTACTGGGCAACATTCTTAGACAGTGGAGCTCAATTTCTCTGTACAGCTAAATTGTTAAAAAAGCGTCTGGCATAACTTTGGTTTAAATCACTTCCTACTCTTCAGAGCACTTTGTTGGCATGGATTGAAATTCAGTGTAGGGCAAACATAGTTCCAACACACTGGCTGGAAGTAACCCTCATAGTCTGCTTTCAAAGACAGCTGAAGACTCATGCTTGCTAGTACAGATTCAGCCAATAGGTTTATTCTGAGGACTTACATAAAAATGAAGATTAAATTTCCCAAAAGAATTATTTCATTTCAAAAACTTTTTTATGCTTGAACATGTGTGTGAAGGGGTGTCCTATTTGCTTCCTCCCTGTTAATTAAACAGTTTTATGAATACTAGAAAAGTTTTTGCTTCAAGTGTCTTTTTATTATGATGACCAAATGTTTGTGTGTCATTAGAACTTTGATCTGAGTAAGTCTCATGATTTTAATGAAAATTGTGTGCTTTTCTTCCTTACTCCCTGTTGTGGTTTAATCCCAGCCAGCAACCAAGTGAGCTGCTCTCTCACTCCCCCAGTAGCAGGATCAGGGAGAGAATCAGAAGAGTAAAAGCTGGAGATACATTGGTTGAGATACAGACTGTTTAACAGGGAAAGGAAAAGCTATGAACACAGCAAAGCAAAACAAGGAATTAGTTTACTGCTTCTTAAGGTCTGGCAGCTCTCCAGCCACCTCCAGATCAGGGTCCCATCACACATAACAATGACTTGGGAAAAAAAATACACACACTCCAAACATCCCCCTCCCTCTTCCCCCCATTCTATACATTGAGCATGATGTCACATGGTCTGGAATATCCCCGTGGTCAATTGAAGTCACCTGTCCCAGCTGTCTCCTTCCAGCTTCCCATTCACTCCCAGCCCTCTTGCCAAAGTGGCAGTAAAAAAGGAGAAAAGCAATATTGCTCAGCAATAACAAAAACATCTCTATACTATCAACACTGTTTTCTGGATAATTCCAAAACATAGACCTATACCAGCCACTGTGAAGAAAATTAACTCCACCCCAGCCTAAGATCTCAAGACCACAATTTGGAACTTTGTCAATGTGAACAATGTTTTGAACATGAAAAAGGCTTGAGTTATATTATAATTAGTTTTACTGTTTAGAAAAGTGGTGGCTCAATTAGCATTTGGTATTCTCAATTAGCATTTTATTTCTGCCCTTCTACTTTAATCATGTACCTCTAAATTTCTGCAGTGACAAGTATATGGAAGAAAACTAATATACCTGGAATTGCTTAATCTTCTTTTACATTCACATTAATAAAATTAAATTGTTCATGCTGCTTTTCAGATGTTGGATGTTATAAGGTGTTTTACAAAGTAATGAATTAAAATGTTGGTAGTGCTGTGCCCTGTAGGCAAATAGAGCTTCTATTATGTTACAACAATTGTTCACACACAGATGTAGAATTGCAACCTGATTTTATATTGAGAGTATGAATGGAGAGGACACTGAGGTTATTCTCTACTCATTTTATGCAGTTCCAAAAGCTCTAAAAATTTTTACCTAAATAGACAAAGACATACAAGGCAAAAAGAATAGCTGTAGACAAAGAAAATAGCAATGGCTACATTTTTCTGATTTATACCACCAGAACTAGTTAACCTAAGGCCTTTGTTGGCACTGTGATTTGTCAATATGGAAAAACAGTGTAGTTGCAGAGAAAAAATGTTCAACAGTATTCACATTTTGTTTGCAAATTACCATATCCAAATTTATCAGAAATATACAACAACAATTGTAAGTGAAGTATATGAATTAAGTGCTAATGTAGATCTGAATAAATTATTTATTCAATGCCCCCTTTGGCCAGATTTATCATGCTAATTCCAACTGATCCTTTTCTGACTATGTCTCAGTTTGATTTTTTTTCTTTATACTGTGAATTGAAATATTGCTCTTGCTACATCATCTCATTGAGAAGTGATTTGCATAAGAAATGAAACATATTATTTCTTGTTGAACAGGAGATTTAAGTCCAGATTTAAAGGGAAGGCCCTGCAGAAAGGGGAAGTAGTGTTTAATTGAAGGTGTCCACAACCAGTCTGCTATAGAAAGGCTTTTAAATTATGTTTATCTACCTGATTCTTTCTTCTTCCTAATGTAATAATTTTGAACTAGTCAGCCACTCACAGACTAGCTTTACAGCCTTAGTTTTACAGTCTTTGCAATATCATTTTACCTGCTCAAAGTGGGGTCAACTCAAGCTGGTTGTTCAGGAGAATTTTCTTTAGAGTTTTGAAAATCTCCATGGATGGAGACACCAAAACTTCACCAGCAGACTGTTTCAGTGTTCAGTCACCCACACAGTAAAACATTTTTCTTAATTTGGGGTAATGAAGGTCACTGGAGAAGAGAGGAGATAATGGAGAATCTACAGAAAGGCTATTACACAGAAAAATTAGTATAAGGGATAATTAAAAGGTGAAATAGAGATGGGGATGCCTAGCAGCCATGAGATGAAAGTGGCAATACTACAGCAAGGTGGTATTTAGTATGAAAATATTAAACAACAAGAAATTAACCTTTAATTCTTAATGCTCCTCACCAACACAGAAAAGGAATTTTCTTCCTCAAAATTGATTGAAATAAAAAATTATGCCTGGGAAATTTTCAAGACATTGTTACAAAATTGAATAGTTCAGATTTTTTTGGTCTGTTTTATTATACCCCTAGATAGTGTCACTATCAAAGTTTCATTTTCTGGTGTGATAGGGTTAACCTTATGACTTCTTCAGGTGGATCTCTGCACCCTTGCGGATCATTGTGGGCTGCAGGGACACAGCTGCCTCACCATGGTCTGAAACACAGGCTGCAGGGGAATCTCTGCTCTGGCACCTGGAGCATATCCCAACCCTCCTCCTGCACTGACCTTGGGGTCTGCAGGGTTGTTGCTTTCACATATTCACATATTCACATATTCACATATTCACAAGTCTCTCCACTTGTCCTTCTGCAGCAGTTTTTTCTCCCTAGCTCTGTTATCTAGAGGTGCTACCACTGTTGGTGATGGGCTAGTCCTTGGCCAGCAGTGGGTCTGTCCTGCAGCTGCCTGGCATTGGCTGTGCCTGAGGTGGGAGAAGCTTCAGGCAGCTTCTAAAAGAAGCCACCCCTGGAGCTCCAGAGGCTTGCCATGCAAACACAAAAAATGCCTTTTGAGAAAAATGCCTGGCGTTTGCCAAAATCTGATGAGATTAAGACAGGAAGTAGTGGCAATAAAGGTAATGATGGAAAAGGACATCCAAAGGATGCAGAATCTGCTTCCTCATTAGAGAAGAACATCACATTTCTATAGTTGTGACCTATCACTGCCATCAGATTATACAAATAATTTGAAATTAATAAATTTGGTATTAAATACATTGATCCAATTATAGTTTCAATAATTGCATAATAATAACAAACTAAATGTTAAATAGTTATTCTGAAAAATGTAGACAAAAATAAAACAATAAAACATCAGAACAGTTATTCCTATAAGGCCCAGCAGTGATCTGTACCTGTACAGTAATGTGATATATTTCCTAATAATTACTTTGCAGCTTTTGATCACCACGCAGTATTGTTAGCAAGCCATAGGGATTGTACTTGAATAGAGAAAATTGAAACCCCATGCACTGAATGTGTATAATAGACTTCTCTGTGTGCAAATTATATTCATTTGGCTGCAGCCAGCAAGATAAAATGCTTAATCTAAAAAACTAATAATCACAAAACAGAAATTCATCACTATAACTAATTTCTGTGGAACACATTACAAATTTAAAAATAAACACTAGAGGAAACTATATATAAAACATCCCAGAGGCTCTTAAAGTATTCTAAATGGATCATAGTTTAAAAGCTGAACTATGGTAATATTACTTTATTGATGGATTGTGCTCATAAGTTGTGACTGTGCAGATAAATTATATTTTTTTTAAATAAGAAGCAAATAATAGAAATATATCAATGGTGCTATTGAAATTCAGATCTTAAGTTTCATAATTTTGCTTGCCTTCCTCATGAAAAGGTTTCTCAACACAATTAAACAATCATTAGTCATCTTTAATTGATGCAGGTGTTTATCCTGCTTTCACTGAAATTAGAAACAAAATTTTATATGCTTAATAGTAAAAGTAAAATAGTAAAAGTATTTTTTCAATTGGAGGGAAACATGCTAGATTTAAAATCAGATACAGATTTCAGAATGTGAAGATTGTACCTTTTAAAATCATCAATAGAATCACAGAATCTTTAAGGTTGGAGAAGACCTCTGAGGTCACTGAGTCCAACTGCTAACCCAGCAAAGCCAAGTCCACCACTTAACCACATACCCAAGTGGCACATCAATGTCTTTTGAATATCTCCAGAGATGGGGGCTAAACTACTTTCCTGAGCCAGCTGTTCAAATATTTGAACAACTCTCCCTGTGAATAAATTTTTCCTAATATCCAGGAAATTTTTCCTAATATCCAGCTCCTGGCACAGCTTAAGATTATGTCCTCTTGCTGTGTCACTTTTCGCCTGGGAGAAGAGACCAAGACCCACCTGGCTACACCCTCCTTTCAGAGAGCTGTAGAGAGAGGTAAGGTCTCCCCTGAGCCTCCTTTTCCTGGCTTGTGCTCCAGATCCTTCACCAGCACCTCAGTGTCTTTCTTGTAATGAGAGGCCCAAAGCTGAACACAGGATCTGAAGTGCAGCCTCACCAGTGCTGGGCACAGGGGGACAATCACTGTCCTTGTTCTGCTGGCCACACTATTTCTCATACAAACCTGGACTCCATTGGCCTTCTTGGCTGTTTGGCCACATGCTGGCCCATGTTCAGCCGGTGTATCTTTCAGTGAGTGAAAAAAAGACATTGCTATGTCTATAAAGAGAGTTATGAGGAAAATGAATGCCCAATTTAAAATTAGTTAGTCACTTATGCAGACTCTCATACTGATGAATAAAATAATCTTTATTTTCTGAATTGAACTAGAGTGGTCAAAGACTACATTAAATTTGAAGACTACTTTCCCAGATCAAATTTATTTGTTTTGGGCACGCTCCTGCAGACAAACTGCAAGACAGTCTGTGCAGGGCATATACAATTACATTATTGTCTGGTTGTAATCAATAGAAAATATATTATCAGGTTCCTGATGAAAGTTAGAACATATATTGATCTATTGATTTACTTGTTAAGGTAATTTACAAATTTTTCCGCTCTGACAAGCACTGGCACCTATATAACTTATCCAAAAATAATAAATTATACTATATCACTTTTCAGTTTAGGTTTTCTTTAGGAAATCTTACCAACTGAAAATGATGTCAACTTGTTCAGTGCACTTCTTGGCTCACAAAATTAGCATATCCACAAAGTAAAATGCTATAAACATAATCTTCAAAGGTGCTTTGAACTTTCCTTTCTCCTTGGAAATAAGTGAGAAAAAAATTCATTTTACACTAAGTCAGTCTTTTCCTACCTATTTTAACCATGACAATAAATGGTAGTAGGGGACAGAGTGAGACCGTGAAAAGAACAAAGATAGCTGCAAATTTAATAGCTATATTTGCTAGTGTCAGGCCAAAACTTACAAACATTTGCACTCTTGATAGTACATAGGAATAGTCAGGTTAAATTTGATTCTATAAATCATGAATCAGGAATAATAAAGTCTTAAATAATCACAGTCGGCAATTCCTTTGTTATAGAGCCTCTAAACTCAAAAAAGGATCTTCTTCATGTAAATTAGCAGAAGAGTACCACGACAATGGCAAATGAAATATAATTTACAGATGACTGGGAAGACTCACAACTAATTGATGATCAAGATGAAATTCAAAAGAATTAAAAGCTGTGTTGAGTCTATAACACCTGACATATTCTGATCTGGATGAGAAAAAACTGTAACTTTTACCTTTGGCTGCATTAGTAACATTTAAATACCCTATTAAAACATCCATAAGCATTTATCAGTTTTCAGATATATATGAACTCAGTAAAACATAAACCAAGATTCTTTCACATGATGGGAGACAATATAATTTTAAATGATCATGGACTCAGATTTTTTTATGCCAGTAATGACCAATAAATCAGTCTTCAGAAAATCTGTTTCCAGTTGTCATGCTAGAAGTAGCTTGAAAATTATCATATCTATAAAGGATGGGAATGAATCTCAGTTCTACTCATGTTTTTTACATTAAGCAATTTTTGGATAAAAATACCCAGATTCAATCTAGGAAAGGAATATATCTCATTTTTGATGCTTGTCCTTAAAATTCTTCCTCATTAAAATAATTTTTTAAAAAGCAATTTTCTTCTTTTCTTTAAAACAGATGAAAGTGAATCAGCTTTCTTTCATTCATTCATGAATCTAACTATCTACAGTTAGGATATATGTTAGCTTTTTGAAAACTACATACTTGGTTAGAAATTACTTAATATTAGTTAAATTAAAAAAAAAATAAAATCTGAGCTGTTCAGCTTTACTGGAAACATTTTATATATCCATCTTGAAGAACATATCCATCACATGTGATTATAAATGTGAGGAATCTGTATGTGTTTAAACATCATTTAAAGCTAACAAAAAATCATGCCTTTTTTTATTGGACTCCATAGAGATTTAAGCTAACTCAAAAATAACACTAAGAACTACTTCAAGAAATTAAATCTGGGAGAATCCAAGAAGTAATGAGTACTATGTTGGTTGTAAACATTTCTATTTATAATATATGTATAATATATGCATATTCAAAATATATTCTGCATGAATTTCATCTTACTAGCAAAATATGCTGCATTTCTTTAAAGTGATGGCAAGAACACTGTAGATCATTACCAAGGACATTAGAGCTTTCTGTGCTCAATCATGTATATATATGAATTCTATTTAATGGATTGGAAATGCCAGTTATTTGCTTGGTTATTATTTAGTGAAATGGTGAAATTTTCTATTGAAAGAACCCAATGATAACCACCTGATAACCCAATGATAACCACCTGCTCCCAAACAAGTTGATGAGCTAAGAAGGCTTATGCTTAAAATGCTTCATCAGAATAGAAGACTTTTATACAAGGATTGTAATAATCCCAGTTTAGAACAGAGATCAAAGTCTGTATTCTGTGATCAGAGGAGATACTTGGACTGCCCTTGTCATGTAATGCATGTCAGGTAAAAGCAGCAATAAGAAAATGGAGTTTCAATCATTTGTCAAAAATCAATCATAATACAGATAGTTGTGTTACTGAATTTATTTTCAAGTTTGGCATCTATGGAAATTTGGTGTACAAGATGGTGCTTTCTAAATCTGTGCTTTTATGTTTTATGTATTATTTGAAAAGACAGTAAAAAATAGGTGTTTTTTCTCATCACTAGATGTAACAAATTATGAACTACAAATGTGTTTTAAATCAGAAAATTAATTTACAGAATTTATTCCAGTTCTCTTAAATAAGACAGAAAACCAAAAATCATCAAAATTGCTCTATATGAAAATTACCTTTATTCTTCTGTATACTTATATATAAATTTAGCATTGAATAGAGGCGTTCATTTTTAAGAAATATATATATTATAATTTACAACTCACCTGATAGAAGAAAGTCAAATGCAAAGGGCTTTTTATATCTTCAAAGGGTTATTTATATCTTAATCCTGTTATTGATGTTTTGTCTATCAGAATAGATGTACATGAGGCAAACTTCAATATAGCTGAAGTATTCTGCTGGACATGCTTAGGCCAGGTGAAAATTCTTGCTGGCCCATATATTTTCAGTCAGATGAGAAAAAGTGGGGTAAATGAGGGTTTGGAAAACTGCAATGNAGGAAGTCAGTTTACTACATGAAAATACACATTCTACTGCATGAAAACTTAAATGTAGAGACTTCATTGTTTCAGGAATAAACCAAACAGAATTTATACTATTTCTAAATACATTGAAATAAATATATATATATATAATTGTTAATTATAGCTTTACACCAATGTCATGACTGTCATGATTTTTTGAATGGACAAGAATGACACTCTCACGATTTGAAATTTACTTCAGATAGTAGTCATGGATGAATATTGTATAAGTTGACAACAGAGGAATTTCTCATAAGTGATTTAATTAAAAAGCACAATTAAAAATTAAAACTGCTAAGAACAGTAATTGCTTTACTAAAATGGGAGTGACTATGCCAAGGAAATTAAGCAATGTTAATAAGGAAGTAATTACTGAAAAACTGTGATAAACTTACTGAGATCTAGGCAGTGTTCCTGAAAATCTTTTCAGACTGAATTACTGAGTTGACTGATTCTGTAGTTAATATTTTTGCTTTATTTAAACAGTATGATGACTATTTTAATTTTTGAGGATTTTAATTCCCTTGTTATTCTCTTGCTGTTATTTCTTCATACTGAAATGAGTCGAGTGAAGCCATTTAAAACACTTTTTTTCAAAATAAAATTTACCTAAAAAATCAGATTTTTAGTCAGTCTTCATTCAAAATACTTAAAAAAAACCACTTAAATTTCATTTATTATCAATAGCTACTCCTAAAAAATTTCAGTTTTGACATCATTGTTAAAAATAAATTTAAAAAACTTTATTATGTATCCAATATTTTCATTTTTTTCTTGGCAGAATAGTCCTTGATTATTTCCTAGGGTGAAAAATGAACCAAAAAGGAAATAATTGTTCAAGACGGAAGATTCTGAACAGAGTTCAGAATTGCTTAATATGCTTAATATGCTTAATATACTTAGGCAATTGTTTGATATTTTTCTAGCAGGAATCATAAAGAATTTCAATCAATTTCTACTGAAGAAAATTGCATTTACTTAAAACTTAATGTTTCATCATATAATATCTTTGACTGCAAAGCTTCTTCAGGCCTTACCTACCTAAGAATTTACCTGCTGCATCACTAACTTCTCTTGATCCACCAACTACTTGCAAGGACTGTTGCTGTTGCTCTCTCCAAACGGGATTCAGGCTCCTAGATACATTAACACTTTCAAGCAGACACTGCCCCAAAACCAATTTAACCCCTCGCTTCAACATTTTTCCTACTCTTTGTTGTTGTTTCCACTTACAGAACACATGCCTTTATAACATCTCCAGAAATGCTGGAGCATTTCTATAAATGATTATAGATTTATAGTTATAAGAAAATGATATTTTCCTGTCTTGATGGAGAGAGAATATTGAGCTCTTCTATTTCCTCATTTATTAAAAAAAAAAATTAACCTAGAGAGCTTTCCAGCTCAGCTGAGAACACAGAAATCATACCACAGTCAAAACAGGCAGAAGGGGGAGAGGTGGCTGCAGAAATACAAAAGGTCTTGGCAGTTCTGGACATGGATTCACAATGGGAAAGCACTTATTAAGGCACATGAGAATAACTCCTTTTTTCATAGCCAGGCAACATCTACCCTCTTTGTTGAGCTCATAAGGCTGTTGTAGATTCAAAGGGTTAATACCATTTTTTCATAAAAGACTCTAATGCTAAGGTAACTGCAGACTCGGTTCCATTTCTGCTTCCTAACTACTTTTGCCACCCCATCCTTTCACAGCCCACACATCACTACTTCTGTAAGAGAGGTCACTGCATGTCCAGCAGCTCCTAAATTACCTCTCCTGTTAGGAGAGTGGAAGCCTGAGTCATGCTCTTGGCTGAAGTCAGTTCATTGATATGGCACCTGCTGATTGCAAATGCAAAGCAGTAACTGCTGAGTAACCAACATCTCTTCATCCTCTACACTTCAAATCATAAATTCTTTCACATTATTTTATTCTGTTTTTCTATCCATTTTGCACTGTGCATTTTGTTTTTAATAGAGCCTTACATGTTTCATTGCTTACTATGGAAGTGTAATCATATTTTTTGGCCCTTCAGTGTAAGTTAATATCAATGACAAAAATACGAAGCTGGAAAAAAAAACCTTCAGAGCTGCCAAATGCAGTTTGTGGATCCCAAAGGCTGCAGGGTTGGGATTTAAAATACAGCTGAATCTGGATTCCCAGCTTCAGGCCAGTGGCTGCCAGAGGCTGCACTGTGACAGTTCAGTGACATCAGGGGAAATAAGGAAATGGGGAAAAAAAATATGGGTACTTCTTTTAATGACTTGCATCTGCTATCTATGAAATTTCCTGGTGCAGGAAAAGAGCTATCAAAAGTTTACATAAAATTTTCAGCCAAAATATCTCTTATGATTTTTCACTTCTGGTTCACATAGATTAGTGAATTGGAACAGGTAGTAGCCATGGCTTTACTTGATCATCTTCTCCTGTTCTTTTTTTATGTGTCCCTTTTGCTTTTGCAAATACCAAACAAGATTGAGACTAAGTAAAGAAGAGTGATTTAAGTCCATTCCTCCATGAAAAACTTATTCCCTGGCCATCTGGCAACTCCTCAGGTGGTAACTAAAGATGTAATGGTGATAGATGAGGTTGCATTTGTGAACTTTATGAGCCATGGTAAATAAGAATCTCTAAGTGTTCTGCCAAGTTACAATGGCACAAAGGCTCCATTAATCTTGTCTACACCAGCACCACAGTTGTACATGGATGTTTCCCAGTCGTACTCCAGGAAGGTGGTGTGAGCAGGGCCACCATGTATTTTGCTAGGCCATCTGACAGTGGTGGTAGCTATCTACAGACACAAAAAAATATCCTAAAAAATGGTGGAATACCATCCCTTTTGGTTGCTGAAGCATAACTGTTGGGGAGTCTGGATCGTTTATGTCTGTGTCATCAGTATTGCCAAAGCAGCTGAGAGGTTCACTTGGGCAAAGCCTGACATGACTGCACACACCACTGCTAAAAGGTATCATGGATCAGGAGCAGGGAAGGTTACTCTCCAAATGGTTTTACAGTCTCTGAACTGACTATTGGCAGAGCAATGGTAGTTGAGGTTGTAAGCTTCCAAATGAACCAATTAAGGTGTCTTCTTGACAGCAACTCTTATTGTTATACCCGTCCTTTTCCATTTTCTTATGCACACAACACAATTTTTCTTATCCTACAGTTTTCTTCTGCTTAGAGTTTCATTTTCATTTTACATAGTGGCTCAGTGCAAAGAGGCATCATTGCTCTAAGAAACCAGACACTGGTGAAAAATGGTAGCTGTTGAGCTTCATTTTCACCTCCCCCCTTCTTTTTAACAAGTACAGACCTGCCAGTTTGGAGTAGTGTAAATTAATCTGCATCTGTACCTTGGCTCTGAACAGCTAAGTTCAGGTACAGTGCAGTGTTTCTTCTTAGACCAGTGAGTGACATTGATGGATGCTGCTTGTTGCTATTGCTGCTGATGTGATTGCCCAAGGCAAAAGATAAAAAACATAGTGCTCCAACTTTGCCCCAATGCACAATAACTGCACTGGTAGATTTGTCCTACTTTGGAGTACAAGGAGTCATTTTTACAGAGGTTGATCTGACAGCAAGAGCAAACAAAGGACACTCTTGAAATGGTGATAGAAAATATCTGTCATAACAAGCCCCACAGGAAAAGCAGGAACACAATGCAATTAATACAATGAATGGAATGGAATGCAATGGGAGAAGCAAGGCAGCATATCTGTGATGCCCACTCACAGAATGGACTCCTCTACTTTCTTGCCAGCCCATTGGTTCCTACTTGGAACAGTCATGTACCTATGCTGTTTACAGTCCAGTTTTCCACAATTTGATGATCATTTATCCAGTACCAATTATAATAAAACCAAAGCTTTTTCTTATCTCACATTTTGTAACTTTGTCTAGCACCGAACATAATACCTTCTATCCTTCTACTGTTTCCTTTTATGTATCTTAATGGGTTGCTCCAGTTTTCAGTTTCAGTTCTTGAATGTCTAATTGTTTAAATAAATATTCAGTATATTTATGACTTACTTTGTTCTTGAGGTAGAACAGAACTTCATTTATGGCTTTGTTCTTAAGATAGAGCAGAACTTTAAATTAAACTTTGTTTTCTGGTATTTCAGTGAGTCTATTTTCTGTGATAGGTTTTAATTTCCATCCAGATTTAATATGATTAAAAAAAGTTAAAATAAACATAGTTTATATGTATGCGTTTTAAGGTCTCAAAACACTCATTTAAACTTTGAGTTGTTCTGAATTTATTAAAGCTCATTTTAAAACTTCATTGATTATTAGCAAAGCTTTTCATTTTTCTTCCTAACAACCTTATGAGAGGTGGGTCTTCTGAATTTTTTGAGTAGGTCAGATATTGCCAGGTATCTAATTCCTCAGTGAATATGAATTGTCTCTTTTTATTTTCTGTATTAGTTATTACTCCTGTAATATTAAGAGACTTTATTATATTGCATAATCATTCTTAATATTCCTAGAATTATAGAGTGGAGTGGGTTGCAAGTCACTGTAAAGATCATCTAGTTCCAATGATGTATATGGGATAGATCATTGTTTTAGGGATTTTCAAGAAAATACTAGTAAGTACGGGTAATATTTTTTTTTCTGCTGAGGAATAATTTAATATTTGAAAGTCTTGGCTATGTAGCAGCATGTATTATCAGAGAGAAAATTTTCAAGACTCATCTTCATTTTAAATAGATGCTACTGGTCATAAAACTGTTTATGGTATCATTATTTTGTATAGCAGTGAAGTTATGTACAATGTTTACAAAAAATACCAAAAGACAAAATGAGGCAAACAAAAGGTTTTCTTCTTGTTGCAGGCCTCTGGACTGTATTTTTGATTTGTATTTTTTTTCACCCAAAATGATGCAGATCAGAAAAGACCCAGAACTTTTCTTTAGCTTAAAAATTTGACCTCATTAAACTTTATTCTAGGTCACTAAAGGACGAAATGTTTCTACCATTCTCCTTTATCCTGTATCCTCAGCAGGCACATGGACACAATATTTTGGATATCTTCCAGAGAAGTGGTATTGAAGTATATACTAACCAAGAGCAGGTTTCGCTTATTTTGAAATCCACATTGCTCTGTACACTTTAAGGTTAAAGCTGTTTGGGAGCCTTTTTCAGTTTGTAAAAGATGCAGCTGTAGTCATGCTGTGCCTGACTTGGGGAGGATACTCAGGCACAGCTCACTCATTTCTAACAGCGTCTGTCCACGGAGCAGTGCAAGGACGTGTGAAAACTCCAGTCTTCTTACTGGTTCCTAGCAAACCCAGCAGGATGATTGTATGTATGTTCATTGTCTTTGAGGGTAGTACTGAGCTGGTAATTGCTGTATTTATATTTTCCCTAAATAGCAAATTCTGACTTTAGGGCATATTATTAAGTCTGAGGAAATTTAAATGAGGATGTTAAAAATTTGGTATAAGTGAGCTATGAGACCCTCAGGACTTTCACAGTATGCTCTCTGAAAACTAATCCTATACAGCATTAAATTGCTCTGCCATCCTTGAGGACTTGTATGCTTTTTATTTCAAATAAGCTAATTCCCCACCATTGTTTGAACGTATATGCTAACAACAGCACTGTGATTTAGCATACCTCTCTTATTAACAAAATGAGCACCGTTTTTTCTTCATTCTCCATAAAAACATCAGCATTAGTGTTGAAATATTAAAATGGATCTTTATTATATTTTTTAATCTAAAAAAAAA
>VZSE01007029.1:927170-1018021 GCA_013398275.1 Promerops cafer | reverse complement strand
AAAGATAAATTAATTTTTTCCTTTTTTTTTTTTTTTTTTTTTTTTTTTTTTTTTTTTTTTTTTTCAGAATATGGCATCCTTCCAAGCTTTCTTTGCTGGATATAATATTTTCAAGGATTGCTTTTTTTTAAAAAGAAATGCATAGCATTGATCTGAGAGCAGCACTTGAAAACTTAGTTCATTTACTGTTTTTTCCATCATTAATTGAATTTTAAAAATTCAGAATTATTAAGAAAAGTATTTTGATAAATGCATATGAATGTTAATATAATAAAAACTCTTTTTGAACATTAATGTGATAAACAAGTTATCCTAATGATAATTTCAGTACAACAAAGAAGTAGGTATGTGCATTCCAACCACAATTTGTAACCCTTTTCAAGGGGTAGATAATTTTTAAAAACCTTTCCATAATATTTGAGCTGAAAAAGTATTGCACATGCCATCAAGGAGCCATCTTCTTTGGGAGTTATGATACCAAAGCTCAATCAGGGATACATGCAATATATATTACCTTTGTCTTTTAAGTAGAGGTGTTACTTGTTACTTTGGATCTACCCTGTAAGTAAAACATTAAAAATCTGAGCCCTCTCTGTGATTTCAGATAATTTAGAATATTCCTAGCTTAAGTGTCCTGATGTTAATCCTCTATCGAAACAGAAAGTGTAGTTCATTCACAGGAAGGCTGGAATTCAGTCATGTCTCCCTCTCCCTGTATTTTCTTTAAGTACACTGAATGCCCCAAACATGTATCACTTTAGGAGGAAAACAGTACTTACTACTGTCCTTTTTCATAAGTCTGGAAGTAATGTCTTATATATGTCATTTAGATATTCACCAAGACCCGTTCAGACCATGTAAATTTATTTCTTTTCTCATCTTCTAGAAATATATTTATTTTGTTAGCAATGGACAACTGTGTTTGCTTTAGTGTAATGTTAGGAATACAATTGCAACATTTTCATTTTGAGCACATTAGACACATTATTGTATCTGATGTCCTTTTGTTGATTGGCTAGGAAAGGTTATAGATTCTAGCACAGAGTTTCTGCCATTATACAGAACTGATTGTGTAACTCTGATATATTGTTTGAGTACAGAAAAACATACTGGGAGACCTTTCCCCTTGAACTTGGAAGGCACTCTGCTTTCTTGCTCTAAAATTTCAAATTTTGCCCTCCCACTATTCATGATGAACATGAAAGTCAACAAATTTCTTTATTTTTTGCCCAGATACATGTCTTCAGGTCACCAAACACTGTATGAATACCTAAGGATGGGATCACCAGATGTCTCATGAGTAGTGAAACAGTAGTGAAGCTCCAGAGGAAATATTCCTGTGGTGGGACTCTGAGAATCCTCTCTCTTCAGTAGAATTGGGACATAAAGATCACAATTCTATAAATAAAACAGCATAATTAAATGTTCGGTTAGCATAGTTATTTAATTTGTATTTATTTTTAAAGTACAACCATTCTTATACATTATAATAATTTATATCACACAGATTATCTGCATTGAACAAGCTATTTACTGATATCAATTGCAATATGCAATAGCTGAAATAAATTTGGAGTTTTTGTGACCTCCAGTTAATAAGAAATTTCTGTTTATTTTAATATCTTTCTCTTGGGATTGACATCTATTTTATGGTCTTTTTCTCCCTCCAGCAGTGTGAAAAATTACTACCAGTATCCCATTTTCCCCTTGTTTAGAGACACAGAGTGGTGATCTATGCATCCCTTTCTATTCAGTGCACAGAGTCCCTCTGACATTATGAAGCTGTTTCAGGGTAAATCTTTTTAACAGAGGTGTCTGCACATCCAGCTTTATTGACAAGGACTCTAAGAACCCTCATCCATTATTATGGGTGTGATGGAGAAGTGTAAAGTTTGAAAGAGCACTTTGACCAGCAGTTTCTGAAGAGGGTTGTCAAAGTGAGAAGTAGCTCTTCTGCCTGTCTGCAGTGAAGAGGTTTGGAGACTAGAAATTCCCCACATGAGACAAAGAAAGGAAAAAGAGATTCTCATCAGAACCTCAAAAAAGATGTAAGTAGCTATGCCAGTTTGTGATGTCCCTGCTTCACAGTGTTGCTGTTCAACTCCTCATCTGGTTGTTCCTCTGCTGTATGTGTCACCATTCCTTCTCTTGTGAGAGTCTTCTGGCTGTCTTCTTGGCTGTGTGTGATCCAGAGCCTTCTTCTGATACAGCATCACTGCCTAATTTTGGTTCAGATTTCTAAGAAAATGTTTAGGTGATAAACTTCATTTTTAATCTATATTGTATATACATAGATTAGGGCCATGCAAGATGCAGAAGCTGAGACTGAGATTAGAATTAAAGCTTGCAACCAGGGTAGACAGCTGGCAGAACAAGTTTTTAAGAGAAGAAACATTAAAATTATCATTTATACAAGCATAAAGAACAGAAAAAGGCACCTGGAAGACAGTGACTTAAAAATCATCCCACAGGAAAGAGCAAAGGATAAGGCATTCCCCTCTTATAGACAACTGCCACACAACCACAGCATTTTACCAGGAATTAAGTGGAGTTAGTGGGTCCCTTAATAATACCACCTAATATTCTTATTTCATGTTAATTCTCAAACAGAATTTGTGGAGAATACAGGGAACTATAGACAGGAAAGTTAAAACTCTTATCTTTATCAAATAAATATAAATAAATTTAATAAAAAAAAAAAGAAATAGTGAATCAATGGATAAATATTTTATAATGGGCAAGTTTCAGCCCAAGTCTTAAAATACAGAGACAATTACAAACACAACAGTTCACTTGGATATCTAACAGATATTCAGAAAACTTGCTCACCAAAAGCTTTTAAAGAAATAAAAGTCCTGTTAGATGAGAAAGAAGATCCTCCTGTGTGTTAGTAACTCATTCAGAAATGAAGTATGGGAATAAATAAATAAGCAGTTTCTTCAGTGCAGGAAGGGGTCCCAGAGGAATCCATGTTAGACATTGTGTTATTTAACATTCTAGCATAGGGGATCGAGTCTGTCATTAACAAATTTGCCAATGACACCAAGTTGGGTGGGAGTGTTGATCTGCTGGAGGGTAGAAAGGCTCTGCAGAGGGACCTGGACAGGCTGCATCAATGGGCCAAGACACATGGCATAAGGTTCAAACAGGACAAGTGCCAACTCATGGACTTGGGTCACAACAACCCCTGCAGTGCTACAGGCTGGGGACAGAGTGGCTGGAAAGTGGCCAAGAGGAAAAGGATCTGGGAGTTCTGGTCAACATCAGTTGAACATGAGCCTGGGTGTGCCCAGGTGGTCACAGAATCACTAGGTTGGAAGAGAGCTAGATCATTGAGTCCAACCCATGCCCTAACATCTCAACGAAACCATAGCACCAAGTACCACATCCAGTCTTTTTTCAAACACATCCAGGGATGGTGACCACCACCTCCCCAGACAGAAAATTCCAGTACTTTATCACACTTTTCATAAAAAAACCTTTTCCTAACATCCAACCTAAATTTCCCTTGGCACAGCTTAAGACTCTGTCATCTCCTTCTGTCAGTTACTGCTTAGAAAAAGAGACCAACTCCCACCTGACTACAACCACCTTTCAGGACCATAAGGTCACCTCTGAGTCTCCTTTTCTCCAGGCTAAACACCCCCAGCTCCCTCAGTTGTTTCTCACAGGGCTTGTGATCCCAGCCCCTCACCAGCCTTGTTGCCTCCGGACGCGCTCAAGCATCTCGACGTCCTTCCCAAACTGAGGGGCCCAGAACTGGACACAGCACTCAAGGTGTGGCCTCACCAGTGCTGAGTACAGGGGAAGAATGACCCTCCTGGTCCTGCTGTCCACGCTACTCCTGAGAAGACCAGTGGCATCCTGGCCTGTACCAGAACAGTGTGGCCCGCAGGACCATAGCAGTGATCGTCACCGTGTAATGGGCACAGGTGAGGCCACATCTCGAGTGCTGATTCAGTTCTGGGCCCCTCAATTCCGTAAAGTCCAGAGAAGGGCGACAAAGCTGGTGAAGGGTCTGAAGCACAAGTCCTGTGAGGGGTGGCTGAGGGACCTGGGGCTGTCTAGCCCTGGAGTGAAGGAGGATCTGGGGAGACCTTATCACTCTCCACAAGTGCCTGAAAGGCAGGTGTAGCCACTTGAGGGTTGGGCTCTTCTCCCAGGCAACAAGCAATAGAAGAAGAGGACACAGTCTCAAGTGCCAGGGGAGGTTTAGGTTAGCTACTAGTAAAACATTTTTCACAGAAAGGGTGATTAGACATCGGAATGTGGTTCCCAGGGAGCTGGTAGGATGCTAAAGAAAAGAGTGGATGTGGAACTCAGTGCCATGGTCTGTTTGACATGGTGGTGCTCGGTCATAGGTTGGACTCAATGATCTCAGAGGTCTTTTCAAAGAAAAAAGTCTATCTAAGAAATCAGCATTTAAGATTATTTTAAAAACTTTAAAAACTTTAAAAAAAAAATTATCTTTAGAAAATCAAAGAGAAGCTAGTAAATGATAATAAGTGAAAAATATTTCCAAATAAATTTTAAAATAATTTAAAGCTGATAAAGTAAACATTAAGGTGAAATTTATGTAATGGCAAAGTAGGAGAACCCTGGAAACTACAGGTCTGCTAGTGTCATTTCAGTGCCTGGTAAAGTTATGGAGAAGGTTCTTCTGGAAGGTATTGAAAAACACCTGAAAGGCAACGCAGACACTGGTCACAGCCAGCATGGCTTTATGAGAGGAAAGTCCTGCTTATCAAACCTGATTTCCTTTAATGACAAGGTAACCCACTCAGCTGATGAAGGGAAGACTGTCAATGTAATCTAATTTTAATATTTAGGATTTCAGTAAAGTTTTTGGTACTCTCTCTCCTGCAGGACAGATCTCTACAGGATCCTTCTGCACAAAATGTCCAGCATTCAGCTGAATAAACACATCATGGGATGGGTGAGCAACTGGCTCATTGATTGGGCACATGCACGGTTCTCTTCCACATAGGTTATAGGGAATGGGATGACATCAGACTGGTGACCTGTCACTAAGAGGGTTCACAGGGCTTCATNGGGTTCACAGGGCTTTTCAAAATCTTCATTAATGACCTGGATGAAGGACTAGAAGGGATACTGAGCAAGTTCACAGATGATACAAAACTGGGAGGAGCTGTTGACTCCCTTGAAGGCAGAGGGGCCATGCAGAGAGACTTTGTCAAATTAAGGGGCTGGGCAATCACCAACCACAAGAAGTTCAACAAGCGAAATTGCTGGATTCTGCACCTGGGATGGAGCAACTGCAGATGTATGGACAGACTGGGGAATGAGAGGCTGGAAAGCAGCACCATGGAAAGGGACTTGGGCATCCTGGCTGATGACAAGTTGAACATGAGCCAGCAGTGTCCTGGCAACCAGGAGGGCCAGCCCTGTCCTGGGGGCATCAGGCCCAGCATGGCCAGCCGGGCAAGGGAGGGGATTGTCCCACTCTGCTCTGCACTGGGGTGGCCTCACCTCGAGTTCTGGGGGCAATTTTGGGCAACACAAAATAAAAAAAAAACATTAAATTATTACAGAGAGTCCAAAGGAAGGCAACAAAGATGGTGAAGGGCTTTGAGGGGAAGTGTGTGAGGAGTGACTGAGGTCACTTGGTCTGTTCAGCCTGGAGGAGACTGAGGGGAGACCTCACTGCAGTCACAACTTCCTGTGAGGGGAAGAGGAGGGGCAGACACTGATCTTTATGGTGACCAGGGACAGGACATTGGGAATGGCTTGAAGTTATGCCAGGGCAGGTTTAGGTTGGATATTAGAAAAAAATTCTTCACACCTTCAGAGTGTGGCTGGGCACTGGAACAGCTCCCCAGGAAGGTGGTCACAGCACCAAGCCTGACAGAGATCAAGAATGTTTTGGACAACACTCTCACACGCATGGTGTAATTACTGGGAATGGTGCTGTGCAGGGCCAGGAGTTGGGCTCAGTGATCCTTGTGGGTCCCTTCCAACTCAGCATATTCTGTAATTCTTTGATTTTGTGGTTTGTTTTTATTTCTAAAAAATGACACCCTTTCCTTTTTACTATTTATTTGTCAACTACTGTTCTGAAATTTTTGTAGTACGCCTTACATATGATGTTGACTTTAGAAAGGTTATCTACCCTTGGAACTACTTGGAAAATATTTGCACTTGGAGTTAGTTTTATAAAAATAAGGCTTTATAAATACTAATCAGAAAGTCTTATGTAAGAGACATTTTGACAGTCTTTGATTTAGTTTTTGCATTTTGCAAAAGGAAAATAATACATGCAGAATAAAATGTAAGGCTCTTGTCTGCTCCTTTTGGATGAGTTGCAACTTCTCCTTTATCCCAAGATGTAAGATCAAGTTTTGAGTTATCTGTGAGTCTGAGAACTTGATTAATGGCAGAGCTTCTGGGGGAGAGGGTGTGGGGAGGTGGTGTTTGCCCACAGATATAATTTCAATTCTCTGAAAATACATGTAATGTATGCTCCAAAAATACTTATGGTTATCTCCCCTTATGAGTGAATGTTTTAATGGTCTTACCTTGAATCTCTAAAGCTCAAAAATGGCAACGTGGAGTGCTATCAAAAGTCAGCAATGGCACAAGACTAATGAATCTATGAAATTGACGCAAAACTCTGATTTCAGTGAAAGTTTTGTTAGACAATTATTGACGTAATTTATTTGATGTTTCAATAACAAAATGGTGATCATAACATTGCAGTGTACTTAGATAATTGCCTGATTCACATTTGCCTGACACACATCACAAAAGTTTATCATAAGATAAATCATTTTATAAGCTTCAAATAATGTTTTAATTTCCAGATTCTTATCTTCAAGAGGAATGCAAGGAACTCTATTAAAATAAGTGAATTCTGAACAAATGTACTATAGCCATACATCCCATTGTTTTCTTAACATTGAAATCATCACCAGCAGTGACTTGAGGGTATTGCACTTAATTGGCACTCAGAAAATTTNCTTAACATTGAAATCATCACCAGCAGTGACTTGAGGGCATGGCACTCAGAAAATTAAATTTGCATGTTTGACAAATGTGATAACTCGGGAATTCTGAGCTCCAGTCCTGCTTTTCATACACTGTCTTTGGGCACTTGCCTGTTTAAGTGACTGTTTCATTTTCTGTGTGAAGGGAGTTACTGTAAATTTATATATCTCATAGACTT
Organism: Promerops cafer; assembly: GCA_013398275.1. Taxonomy (NCBI): domain Eukaryota; kingdom Metazoa; phylum Chordata; class Aves; order Passeriformes; family Nectariniidae; genus Promerops; species Promerops cafer. The sequence goes on along the minus strand of VZSE01007029.1, from coordinate 1,010,838 downwards.
GAGTAATGTTGGCAAAGCACCGTGCAGATAAAGTAAATTATTTAAGTAATTTTAATGTAATCAAATTAAATTTTAGATGGAGTAACTTGTTCTCCAATATTGACTTTTTACTGAATAAATCATTGCATTTGGCGACCGATTCTTGTTAATGCGTCAGTGGGCCATCTAGTTCCCATTTTAACATTTTAGGAGTATTCTTTCAGATAGGGAATTTGATACAAGGCTTTCATTAGCATAAATCTAGAATCTGTTTTTACAAACAGGCTTTAAATCTAGAAATTCATGTATTGTGGATTTTTAGTATAATGTGCTACAGTGAGCCATTTAACACTTGCTTAATCATTTTAGCTTGAACTTGTAAACAAAACAGGGCAAAAACCGTGAAGGGAAAAATGAAAAATAAAAGAAGAAAAAAAGCAGTTGGATTGTTAACTCAGCCAAAGTTGAAAGATTAAATTTGAGCTCCATCTGATGTAAACGGGATGCTCTTTAGTTTCTGCAATTATATTTATGAGCAACAAGAGGAGCAGAAAGGTATGTGCTTATTATTTTGGCTGTATATTGGTTAGGTTTGGTAGGGTGTCATGCAGGACAGATGGGACCTGGAGCTGGGAGCCACAGGGACTTCCCAAAGCATCCGGACAGGACCTTACAGAGCAGGTTTCACCTTCCCAGCAGGGCATAGGAAGAAGGATCACTGCCCTGCACCTGTTGGCTACACTCTTGCTGTTACCACAGAGGGTATATTTGACTGCCTATACTGGCAGGTAAGTGACTGTCTTATGTTCAGTCTGTAGCACGTTAGAACTTCCAGGTCCCATTCTGCAGAGCTGTTTTCTGTCAGGCTGACCCCCAAATTTTGTGTGGATTTATCCCATCCCAGCTTCAGGACTTTCCATTTACATTTACTGAACTCCATAAAGCTACTATTGGCCCTTTCCCACAATTTGTTGAGATACTGAAGCTCTGCTTTCCAGAATAGCCTCCTTCACCAAACTAGTGTCACCTATCAACAGTGCATTTCATTATCCAGGCCATTATCAGTGTTAAACCTTCTCGGTTCCAGTCTCAACTCCTGAGGAACAATACTAGTGAGCAACTGAAACCTACCAGTTAGACTCCTGCCCTGGCGTGACTTTATGATGCTTGTATCCCCACTTGTCTGTTCTGTTTATGCTGGATATTAAGTTCTGCACCTTTAAGGCTGGTTCCAAGAGCAAAGGCGGGGAGAAGAAGCATGGAGTTTGTCTGCAGAAACTGCACTCACTGCCCCGCGCTCCTCACGGACTGCGTTGGCTGCAGCACGGACAGCGAGAGAGGGACAGGGAGCTTTTCTTTGCTACGGCAAAGGAAGATTTCCCAAGACTGTGGGGTTTTTTTCCTTGAAATGTTCAAACTTGCTCTGGACCGAAAACCCAGAAAAACACTGGGAGATCATGTCTGTGGCCCACCAGGGCCTGGGACACGACATTTTCCAGAGCAGGAGGGACTGATAAGAGACTGAGTGAGCCAAGCTACACCCCATGGAAAGGACTCTCTCTGAATTTTCCATCTCTTCACAACAATGAGAGGTTCCATTGTTTAATATTATTCATTTTCTCATGTTTGTGAATACTTTGTTTGTTAAAGAAACAGTTTTTTCCACTTTTCTTGAAGGAGATTTATGTCTTCCAAACCAGCTGGGGGAGGGGCAGCTTGAATTTGCTTTATAGAGAAGACCACTTCAAAAGTTTCCTCCCAAACTTGCCCTAAACCAGAACAACTTCATATAACTTATCACAACCATGTGAACCCTGGGGTCCTGTTTTCCAGCCAACTGGAATAGTCTACCTATCCATCTGATATCAGACTTTCTAGTAGGCAGACTATATCTGTAATAGGATAACTTGTTTGTATGTGTATGACAACACTCTGCTTGCAAGATCTACACATTCTTAACAATGAAATGGACTTGCCTTTGGAGACATAAGGACAGCATGGTGACAACATACCAAGCATATACAGTTTTTCAGAGATCTGAATATTTTACATTGGGTTTTGGGGGAAATAAATTCTAGGTTCTTCTTGGCAAGTTCTTGCTATGTCATATCCATTATGGAAAGATCTGTTTGGTCCAAATTAGCTAAGACAAATCACAAGTATTTCGGCCTTTTATGAGGTTTCCCTCTATTTTAAGTTCTATTTTAAGAATTTACAAAATTGTGACTTGGCCAAGCATTCAAGACTTCGAACCTTTAATCAGACAATCTTCAACCTTAGCACTGCTAAGAACTGTATTAATGTAACCAGTTGATTATGAACCAGCAATGCACCATTATGTCAATTAAGAACAACAGTGTTCTGAGCTACATCAGAAGGAGCATTTCCAAAAGTTCAAGAGGAACTATCATCTCTCTCTCTCCCCTCAGTACTGAGGAGGCTACATCTGGACTTCTGTGAAGGTTGCTACGAGCCAGGTCAATTGAGCTCTCAGCATGTTCATCAGTTCTGGGTTTGTCCAGCAATCCCCAGTGGCTAAAATTAGCAAGACGGCATCAAAGGGAGAGTTTGAAACAAAGAAAGTTTTAATAAAGACAAAAATAACAAACTCTTACAGAGAAAAACCAATGCCAGGAGCTCAGGGTCTGTGCTCCTGCTAGAACACCCCAAAAATGCCATGAGGCTCTTTGTTCAGTCTCTTTTGTGTAAATTGAGGCAGGATTCCTGGCACTCTACCCAGTAAGGTTGCACCAGGTCAGTTCAGGAGATCCTATGAGGTGGCTTCATGCTGGCACACAGCCAAATAGGGAGAAAACTCTCTGGCTTTTTGCCTTATTGGGAACACAAACAGCAGAGCCTCACACTGCTTCCAGCATGAAAACCCTTGGTATAGATGAGGTGCACTGCAACACTTCTGGATCCAGTTCTGATCTTCCCAGTATAAGAAAGATAGGGAAGTTACTGGAGCAAGTCCAGGGAGGGGCTGCAAAAATGATTACAGGACTGGAGCACTTAGCTTAGAACATTGAGAAAGCTTAATCATATTCAAAATGACATTTAGAGTAGCATTAAGAACCCCCTCAAACATGTCATGAAGCCATAAAGGCAGGACAAGCACTTGTTGTGTATTATTAATGGGGTTCTCCAGGTTAAACTAATCATATTCATGCACTGTATTACACCATCCAAAGTTCTCAAATTACCCACAAGTAATTTAATATACTTGAATCATATGTCTACAAGCACTGCCAGAATCCATTTGCATTCTTTTCATTGAATAGGAGGTTATAGAGGGCAATATGGTAGAAATATACTTTAAAATATAATCTTCCTTTAGAATGTCAAGTGGTTATATACCACAGACAACATACTGGCTCTGTGCTTTAAAAGATGGATTCAAGAATACGGTGCTGCAGTAGGGCAAAAGTACTTAGATCACTGATGAAAGACTTCATGTCAAAAGGCTTGTACAAACCTTATAGGCACTGACCCACAGTGATAGCAGCTATCATCAGCTTTTGCTGCATCTTGCAGGATGGAACAGAAGAGACTCCTCCTGTAAGAACAACTTTCTCACCACTTTGCAGCATATCAAGGGAATATATTAGTCACTGTCAGCACTCAGGCATTGAGACTCCGTGTTTGGCAATATTTCATTAAGAACCAGACATCTAATTAGGGAAAAAGAGTTCATGTTAAAAATTTCCTTTAGATCAAAAATATTTTAATACTATACAGTTATATATATACATATATTCTAAAGCTTTGTTGTCATTAGACCTACCAAGAAAAAATGAAGAAAACAGCATATAGAAACTGAGAATTGTTCAGGTTGGACAACTTGAGATCATCTGGCTCAGTCCCACAGGTCAAGACATATGTTATTGTGACAACCACAGTAATCTTTTAATCTTTCTTCTTGGTTCTGCACAAATAGAATTCTTTGACACAAATGTCTTCATTTTCTTTTACTGTGTCTGTCTAGTCCACCAGTATTATCAGCTCATAATCCTCATGATACTATCTCAGGACATGATATTTAATCCTCTGCTTAAACCATGCATTTTCATTAAAGGAAAATGTTGTCCTCCATACATTAATAAAAAGGTCTTATACAAGGGACACAGAAGAGCAACAGCAATTTTTATTACCTGCAGTGTACCTTCTCTTGAAGTGGGACTCATGCCAGAGGAAAATACATAAAATCAGGTGACTTTGAGTGGAGTTCTAATAACAAAATCTAAATGTCTACATTTTAGATAGACATCCGAAGCCTCAATTATTTTAACATACGCCAGGACTTCCGTGGACAGAAACCACAGAGCAATAGTTAGGAATTGTTCCCAATAGATATTTTGGACATGTCAGTAGTTGGTATAATGAAAAAGCATGCTTAGGCATGTAAAAATGAGCAGAGCTGTGTCAGTTAGACACAGAGACAAGGACAAATTCTTACTGTATTTTATTTGCTGGTGCACACACTCAGCTTGTTTAAAATTGTTCATGTAGTGCCTGTAATATAGAAATACAACAACTTCAGGGAAGACTTTCCTTGGCTTTTTTGTTTATTAAGTACATAAGTAATTGCTATTTTTATGTTTCTGATGATAAGAATAAAAAAGATCTGAAAGCAGATATGTTTGAAAGTATTAAGGAAAAGGGGACAGATCTTGTCTTTATTAGAAACTGTTTATACTATATCAGCTCTCAAGTAATTTTCACAACATGAGAACAAGCCCAAGGGACTCCAATGCTCTTCCTAAATATTCACAACGAATAGTTATATAAAATTTGCATGATATTTAACAAACTCAGAGTAGCAAGCATATGAGTTTTAAATCTGCTAAACTGGGTGAAGTTCTGACACCTGTAAGACTGGTTAGGATTTTATGGATGTTTAAAAATGGCTTACATTGAAAACTAAAGTACAACTGCATTACAGTAAATGCTTAAAATCTCGTGTTCTAGAAAATAAACGGTTTCAGAAGGGTTAGATTTTAATTTTTAGTTCTGAGTTCAATGAATACCACCCTTTTGCTCCTTACCCTTGCCCCTTTGACCAATGAGTAAGGTTAAGGTTCATTCTGCTTGGGTCACATTATCACAATAAGTCAAGAACTGTTTCCACACTGAAGTCTGAATAAGGCTTTCTAATACCTTTGCTAAGGATTCACACAGTACTGCCCCATGGTAAAGCAGAACTAGAGCTTAGAGAGGGCAGCAGGGACCTTATAAAAATCTGAAAGAGAAGAGATGCCACATGGTCTACTTGGAAGTAGCAGAGGCATTTTAAAAAATTAATATGGATGTGGCATTAATATTTAAGAGCTAAAGATGCAATTGTAAGCAATTCTGAGTAAGAGCTGAATGAACTGGAAACACTTAGCATTGAAAAGAGCCTTGATAATACTAGTCATAACTAGAATCAATGAATAAAACAAAATACTAAATACTTTTTTTTTCTCCAGAATTTACTGACATGTCAAATATAAGTATACTGTGGATTTGAAGGTTTTTTTGGTTTTTTTTTTTAAGGTATGTGAAGTCTTCTCAAAATAAATCCTACAACAGGAAGATATGCCCACTTAGCCAACCACAAACAGCTTGGCAGAGCCAAGAGAGCCACAGGATTCTGGTCAACATGCTGATAATAAAAGGCATTATTGGAATTCTTACTAGCCTGACAGTTAAATCTTGTAGAATGAGACAGTGTTTAAAAAATTGTATGCAATGCTCAGAAGGAAGAACTAAGCTGTTGTTGAAAATTTTGGGTTGAGAGATTCAGTCTGGAGCTCCTGTTCAGATATTAGTATTTCTAAAGTATGAAGAGCTGATAAGTTTTTTAACACACATGGATTTGAACCTAATGATTGCATGAAGTTTGTTTAATATCTTTTACTATAAATAAAATAAACTTTTTTTTCCAGCAACCAATAATCACAAACTAATTGCAATTGCAATAAATAATAACAGGGTTTATTTTAAATATATTATGGAAATTAGTGTCTCAAACAAAGTAGTTGGAGAAAATAAAAAAAAAAAAAAGGGAAAATTCATCTATTGGGGAATGTGTCATGACATTGTCTCATTCATATACATACATGTATGTATGTCCACATATATTATATATATACATATAAAAATCTATGACACGCATATTTAATGAAATAAGAGTGACAAAAAATCCTGTTAATTACTGCTTGAGATCTCTTACTGAGAAAAGTTGACATAGTATTTAGTAAAGTCTTTTGGGTTGGTCTTTTGAGTTGGGTTTTGCAAAGCAGAATTACAATTCTCCTGTCACATGTGAATTAATGAATTAATGAAGTAGACTCAAGGCCACTAAAGAACAAGTAGTAGACAGCAAGGAAAATGCTGTATCATAGACACTTGCGATAAACATTTACAGTTGTATGATCTGGACAATCTACATAACAGAGTCATGTTGGTTGAGACAATTACTGTTTTTCCTTTTTTCCACACTTTTTAATCCTGAAGAAAAAAGAATTTAAAAATTCTGGCCTTGAAAAGGTAATGTTGTTTCTCAGTGCTAAAGAAAAGTTATCATGGACAATCAGGCAGTTCAAGGTAACATAGCCTGGTTTGAATTTCAAGAAAAAAAATAAGAAAAAAGTGCTAGGAGATTTATTCATAGAGAATTAAAGGATTAAATCATAGTTAATGTCAATTAATGAAAATAGGTCTTATTAAACAAACTGGATTCCCATCTTCCAAATTAGAAATATAGTTTGTAATGATAACTGCACTGATGGAAACAGCTTCCTGTAAGGTATTTGTGACAAAGTCCTGTATATTACTTGGAATAAAGATTAGCAGTACTTGAAAATAATAATGCAAACATGAAGTGGAATATAAACCAGATGACATATGATGACAGATGAAACACAATTTCTTATGTGAATTTCTACTGACATTACATAGGTAACTTCCAACATTGTTCAACATTGAATCAATGAACCAGAAGTAAACACAAAATCACTGCTAGTAAGATGTGCAGATGAAAAGACTGAATGATTGATAAATGATGAGGAGATATGAGTCTTGGAGCACTGAACCAGTTCTAACAAAAAGAAGTTAATAATCAAATTCTGGATCATAACTGTGCAAAAGACGAGAATTGGCTGTCTGAACTGTAGAGTTGCACAAAAGATATAAGAATTTTTTTTTTCCCCTTGGATATGCCATCAGAGCCCTGAAACACTGCCTGCACTGTTCTTGTCACATTTGTGAGAAAACATTTAAGTTTTAGAAATATTGAAAGGGATAAATTAAATGCCAGAAAAGCTCACAAGGCTTGTAGGAAATGTTGCAAGGGATTCAGAACACTCTGTTTATCTTAGTGGAGGTAAGACTGGAAGATGACTGGGTTACAGTGACTCAATGTCTTAACAGAGGTAGTATGGAATCCTGAATTGCAGAAAGGAATATCATAAATCAGTAGGTGGATATTAAAGAAGGCCTTATTTAAACTAGAAATCACCTACATCACTCTATAAAGTGAGGGCAATCTTTTAAAAGTATAGTCATGAGCTTCTTACTGTCTTTATGCATATCTTCATGTCAAACCACGTCACAGGTATTGCCAAAAGAAGTCAATATGGAGGATGAAGTAACCTGGAACAAAATCTTAGACAAAATAAAATATCATCCTGTCTCAAAAATCTCTGAATTTCTTGCAAAAATGCACGCTGATAGCTGCAGATTCTAATGATGAAACATTATTTTGGCATGTATGTTTTTAACTTAGAGGCATTTTTTTCTACATGGTGGCTGCATAGCACATTTTAATCATTCCTTCTCACATTCCTTCTCATTACTTCGTTCTCTGCTTGATTCTGGGGTCAGATACTCTAGAAGCAGCCTCTAAAAATTAAATTCCTTTAATTTGTACAGAAATGTATGAACAAAAAACCTGTGGCATTTATCCCAGACTGAAACATCAGCCAAGCTATGTAGAACAGGAGAAGAAATTGCCTTTTCTTAGTAAGATGTCAAACCTTTTAAAACAACAAACACACAGAGGAGGTCTATTCATTTTTCCATACAGAGTATATTAGCACAGATAGTTTCCATTAGTACCAACAAAATAAGCATGTAAGCCTTCTCCATGCTGTATTTATGGGATTATAAAGATCTCTGATGGTTTTGCCTTCAGTGATAGATTTTTCTTTTAGAATTTTTATTGTTGGTGCACATGGGGGATTTTGGATGTAGCTGTTAAGCACAGCAGGGCCTTTACCTCATTTTAAAAGGTTTGATTGGGGAATTAGCACACACCTCATACGGGTGGCTAATGTAGTTGAAATATCAACACAACTTTTGCATTTAAAAGGAGGAATACACTCCCCATTCTATCCTACTTTTAAAATAATGCATTATATTTTGCTAATTTTCTTTTCATTTTGTTCCATCTAGAGATCAGTGAGATCGGTCAGTGGTGGCCTGTTACCCTTTTGCCAGAACAAACTCACTGCCCCACTGAGGTTTCATGATTTTCATTTGTTAAACTGGTGCAGTGTTAGCTAACAAACAACACAACTCCACTGCCACTAATCAGCGAGGCAATTTAGGTAACTGCTCCAAATAGGACTACCAGTGCCTCTCTGTCAACTGGTAACTACCATTTTACCTTATTTTGAGATATGCTGATAGAAATGAATCAGTTTCCTTTCTGGTCGTTATCAGACAAGAATATCCACTTAAAAAAAAGACAGGGTATGATCTCTCAAGTCTTTATAAGAAAATATTTTGGCTAGTTTGATGGTATCTACCTCTTAATATTTTTCTTTTTTTTTTTTTTTTTTCATTCTGCAGTGAGGTAATGCCTTTAGACTGGGAAAGTTAAGCTTATAGGCTGTTTTAAAGTCTCTGAAGAAAAATAGGTGCATTATGATTGATTCATATTATGTCTCCAACTTCAGTGGAAATAATCATCTTGGGAAAATCCTGTCGGAAAGGCTGAATGAACTCAACCTCTCTCAGTGCCAACTACCTCTGTGAAGGTCTTTCCCTTCTCCCTGGATGGGAGACAGTTATCCCAGCTAAGAATTTAGTCATCTCATCCTCTTTTATAAAAGAAGTATAGCCTATCTAAGCTTTCAACTTCTCTGTTGGATGTTAAAAATACATAGAATCAATTTGATCTCAGGCATAATAAAACAGTAAATGACAGATACTGGAGGGTTCCTTTTTTCCCTTATGTTTCAACACTTTATGAATTTTAAAGCACTTGCTCATTAATAATTAATTAAAGATAGTGTACAAATGCAAATATCTAAATATATAGAATAGCTGAAGTTCAATAAATGGGCATTTTTTGTTAGAAAAGCAACATATATTTTAGGCTAAATGTCATCAACACTTCTGTTTATATCTCACTTTATATTTGAATGTCATGTTAAAAATAAAGACAGGGGCTGTCCTGGACAGGGCTCAGCTGACAGGCTCTTTTGTCTTAACATTTCAACATTATTACCATAACATCACATGTTTGTATATGTGTCAGCTTTCATAGTTTAAAGAAATATAAATGCCTACTAAAACAAAATGTGTACAGGCAGAAGGTGATGACAATGATGAGGCCAAGAAAACTGAAATTGGTATGTTTGAATGAATATATACAGTAATTCTTTCCAAGGGGTCTTGTAAACTTAATTTACAGTTAGTTATATACCCTGCTGGTTTTGTATTTTTTTCCTGGTTTTTTGTGTCTTTTTTCACTGAATGGGATAATTCATACCTAGAAGAGCAAACAAAGAATATTGTCTCAATATAGCAAACATTAATTTCCTAAATACATAAAGACATTCAGAATCTACTTTCTCTATTTTGTTGTTAGAAGGATGCTCCGTGCTAGGAGAGAGCACAAACACTTCACTGTTTAGATACTCAGATACTACAACCAAGATGAGTGCACTCTGCTGTATTTCCACTTAAGCTGATCCTTGGCTTCAGACTTACTGAAATATATTCTTGACTTACACAATTTAGTCTTAAGTGTAATTAAAAGAAGTACAGTTCCAGCATGTTGGTTGTTAATTAACATTTTATATCAATAATTTTATATTTCAGAAGAATGGGAATATATTAAATATTGACTAGTCATTAATAATGAATGCTTTTTTTCTGCTGAGGCAAATACTTATAATAAAGAATGCAATATGACACATTATGCTCTATAAGAGCTGTGCCTATTAAGAGCCAATTTACAGTTTCTCTTGAGCAAGTGTAGTGTCCACAAAGTGTCTGTGTGAGAAAAGGAGGAGAGGGAAGATTAAGAAGACGACATTTTTTTTTTTCACTATTCCACCTGTATATTTGTCTCTAAGATACCAAGAATGAGTGTTTCAGGAAATAAAATGACCTTTTGTACTCTACAGAAGACTGGCATTCCACTCACTCTTATCCTGGTTCTGACTGTTTCTACTTTCTGCTGCTTAAACACTATTCCATTTCTCTTTCCCATTTTAAATTCTTTGCCTGTTGCTCCTGCTGCTAAGTGTAGAAGACTATGTATAAAAGACTATGTGTAAAGAAAGAAAACAGAGTGGTAGAGATGATATTTCCTTTAACTTTGACTTGTTCTAAAACATGGGTTTGTTTTGTGACATTGGCATCAAACTTTAATTCTGACACTGATTCTAGGTCAACATGGGCATATGGGAATGTTTCACCAAGAGAAAAGAAAAGATAGTGGAATGTTTTTCCCAAAGCTGATCCAGTATAAACCAGTATGCATAGGAAAATGTGCTTGATCAGCACATTTCTATTGCAGTGAATACCAGCTTCTAACAGTCTTTTGATCATAGAAAACCTTGTTATTTCCCCCAGCAGCATATTCTTTATCATTGCTGTATTTCATAATCAAAACAGCTTAGTGATCAAAGGGAGCCATTTTCATCTCTGACACAGAAGATTTTACCATTAGTGTATGAAAAAACATTAATTGTTGAATACTTTTTTCCTTCTGAAAGAGTACTTTGAGCAGAAAGGAAGGGGTTATTTTTTGTCAAATGCATTTTCTAGGGGCAGTACCAACATATCTATCACTTTTTGCTGGATATAGGCTCAAAGCATGCAGTTCGCATAACCAAAAATAGCTGTGTTCCAAGTACCATATTTCCCATTAAATTCACTTTACTTGACACCTTCAGTGCCAGATGGAAACACTGCTAAATATTGTTATCTAACGTGTTGCTTGTTTATTACAAATGCTGAGATTTCAACTCTTCCATCATAATTTTCTGTTTATATTTCCTTGATAGTGAATACTAGATTGCAACATTTGTAAAGTTGGCATTCGCACTGATTGCTTAATAAAAGCTTGAAATGCTCTCACAAAAATCCAACAAAGTTAAAACTTGAATTGAAATGAATCACTCAAGTTAGATGAACTGGATGGTTTACAGTAAGGTTTGATTAAAGATAAGATGATACTTTAATGCAAAAGAAAGAGTGGACTGATGTCAGGAAATTTATATGTAAACTAGAACATAAATAGAATTTATTCTCAAGTGAAATGTTTCAAGAATCATTGCATGACTAAGTTAAAGTAAATTATGCAAAGCACAGACTGTAGGGAACAATTTTGTAAATGAATTTTTATCTCTAATTTCCCAGGCTAAGAATATCCATGATAACAGCAAATCCTGTGTGGGGAAAGTGACAATTCCACTATGTTCTTTTAATGGATCATTATTTTTATCATTCTCCGGAGGACACTTAACAAACAAGGGATTCTATCTTGAAACCATCAAAGGATATTTTTCTTCATAGGATATCTGTCCACAGTGGACCTAAAAAAAGAGTCAGGAACAATGAAAGGTAGAACTGCTAATTTTTTAAGCCCTGATCAGTCCAGACTACTGGACAGAAACCAATTTGCCATTAAATGTCATAGAAATAAGAATTATCCTGTTATTTGGTCATTTTCAGACAAGATAGATTTAAGATGATCTGTTTTGTTTTTGTAGTTTATGCTACTGTATAATTATAAGATGTTGCTGTTGCCTGGAAAACAGTGCTGCTAAAAAGTAACTGTATGGATATCTCCCATCACCACAAAACATTTGGAAATTTCAAAGCCTTAAGGAGAAAGAGACACTTTGAAATATTTAAGTTTTGTTACAGCACAGATCATTCCAAGGGATATAGTTAGCTCCTGGCCCTTGCTTATCCCAACCATATTCATAAGCTGAGAACTACATAAACTGTCACAAATTACATTCCCTGGAAGAATAAATGACTCTGGAAAACCCAAACAGTGCTTCACATACACAAAATCTATGGATGTAAATTAACAGGTTTTTCTAGGCTGAGTAAATGAGATTTTCTCTTATATTACCTTTGATCTTCTGATCATCTGTTATATTTCATCTCATTTCTTTAATTCAATGCCAACAGTATCAAAAATCTTTCATGGTATAGACATAAGTGAGTCCTAGATATATTCCCTTCTAGGTCAGACTTGATTCAGATTCATATGACAGTCACTCACGGACGACAGATAAGAAAAGTAATTAAGCTGATATTGAAGATGTATATGCTTTGAAGCATCTAATCAAAAGCTATTTTTGTTCTCTGAAGTTAACTTTAAGCTAGTCTGATACTAAGCTTGAGATCAAGTATAGAAAGAAGGATCTTATATCTACTCTTAATGCAGCAGAACAATCAATTATCAAGACGCGAGTGAAAGCAGAACTATTCACAGTTTTAAAAGTCAAGCTTAATGTATTCAAATGTGTCTTTTCTGCTTCAACCAGTTGGAGATGTAGCTCTCAAGGGTATAAATCTTGTTTAGCATTATTTAAAAAAAATATTTTATTTTCATAAGTCTCTCTTTACTTTTGTACAGAGGAAATTCTCTGAAGGAGATAGGCAAGGATGAATAAGAAATATAGTTCCATGGCCTCCTAGACATATTTCAAGTAAATAGCAAGGGAGGTAAGTAGGAAGATCATTGTTTTTGTCATAAAATTCATTTCAATGGTACTATAGCACCTGAACCAAAGAAGGACGATTGTGAACTAAATGAACTCAACAGAAATTTCCTGGACATTTTAAAGTTGTGGTTGTAGACTAAAGGAATGATATGGTGGTGAGGCACAGGAACAGGTTGCTCAGACAGGTTGTGGATCTCTCATCCCTGGAACTGTTCTATGCCAGGTTGGTAGGGGCTCTGAGCAACCTGGTCTAGTGGAAACTGTCCCAGCACATGGCAAGGGATTTGGAACTACATCTAGTAGTCCATCTTTAAGGTCCCTTCCAGCTGAAGCCACTTTATGATATCTACGGGTCTGTCAAAGGATAGGAAGAGAGGGGCTAATGAGGATGTATTGGATAATGTAGGACCCAAGCATGCCACAAATGCTGTGGGACAAGGGGTGTAATTTGTACTGATTTTGTTTGTGATGGAGATAATTTTCTTCATAATAACTCANATGGCAAGGGATTTGGAACTACATCTAGTAGTCCATCTTTAAGGTCCCTTCCAGCTGAAGCCACTTTATGATATCTACGGGTCTGTCAAAGGATAGGAAGAGAGGGGCTAATGAGGATGTATTGGATAATGTAGGACCCAAGCATGCCACAAATGCTGTGGGACAAGGGGTGTAATTTGTACTGATTTTGTTTGTGATGGAGATAATTTTCTTCATAATAACTCATATGGTGCTATGTTTTGGATTTTTGAGCAAAATAGTGTTGACAGCACACCAATGTTTTAACTGTCACTGAGCAGTGCCTGCACTCTGTTTCTCATTGCACCCCTGTTCCCCACAGTGAATGGGCTGGGTGTGCCCAGGATGTTGGAAGGGGACACAGCCAGGACAGCTGACCCCAGATGACCAAATGGATACCCTATACCACATGGCATCATGCTCAGCATGTAGAGCTGAAGGAAGAAGAAAGAAGGGAGATGTTTGGAATGCTGACGTTTGTCTTCCCAAATCACCATTACACGTGCTGCAGTTCTGTTTTCCTGGAGATGGTTGCACACCTGCCTGACAGTGGGAAGTAATGAATGAAGTCCTTATCTTGCTTTGAGTGCATACAGCTTTTGCTTTACCTATAGAACTGTCTTTATCTCAATCCATGACTTTTCTCATTATTACACTTCTAATACTCCATCCCTCCAGGGCCAAGTTAACAAACGCCTGTGGGATGTTCAGCTTCCCACTGGAATTAATCCACAACACTGTATGAGAAATTTTTAAAGGAAGTCTTTTTTCCCCTTGGCTTTCTTCCCCTTTCCTGTTCAATATCACATCATTGACCCAAAGATCCACTTTTACTGTGAAGTACACAGAATTCAGCTTAGCCAAAACTTCTCTGTATAGCACAATTGACCTTAGTTGTCATAATTGTACGCTTGAATAGTGGGTGAGGTAGATATATAAAACATTCATGTGTTTTTCTGTCTTTCAGCATATGAACTGTTTATGACAGGTGATTTGTTGTAGTTGCAGCAGCACCTATTATATGATAAATGCTGCAACCTGCATAGTGAATACAGAATTGAAATTATTAGCTTTTTTTGTTCTCTGACCATCTTCCAAAGAAGTCCTGTAGTGCTTTTTCAGCAGTAAAAAATGAAACCTTGTGAATTGCAAACACCAGGCAGAGAAAAATTAAAGGATTGTCTTGAGTTACACAGTGAGCCTTCAATTCTGCAATCCACATTTTACAATTTAAGCAAAGGCAATCAAGCCCTCTGGAATAACTCCAGAACTACAGTGACCCTGAGTGCTTGTGGGATGGGATCCCAAGTGAACCCCCTTCAGCTATTTTTTGGCATTAAGCCGAATTTACTGTTTTATTTTCTAGGAAATTTTTCTTTCACAACATGGGTGCAAAATACACTTGTTTTCATTTACTGGAACTTAGTGTTTTCTATGCATATCAAATGTTAATAAGAATAATAAAGCAGAGATACAAACTCCTGTCTTTCTAAATATCTCATATGAATTACAACCAATTAATGCCAACAGTGAACAACAGCCCAGATGGAGACCTCAGCTCCCTCCATACACATAACAACAGCATCTAGAACTTTATAATACTGAGATTACTCTGTGCATTTGTGTGTATTCATGACTAATGAAATTTGAGCTGTGAAAGTCACAGGTAGAAACTGTGATTCGGTATTGATCAAAATAGAATTATTAGTTTCCAGCACCATCATATTCCATGAGAGAATAGTCCTAGTTTAATGCACCTCAAAGAACAATAAGCACATGAATAAAGCTTTGATGTGCAAAGTTTGCTGTTTAAAGTGCATTTATCTGAACCTTAACAATAATGTAAGCATTTCAAAATATGCAATTCATGAATAATTGCGGTTTTTTTATTAGATTTTATTGGGTAAATGCTCATCAGTATTATAAAGGAAAGACAATTACATAGATGTTTTTAAAAAAACTGTCAGGTCCACTTCATAATGTTATTTTCATTTTTTTAATAAAACAGTATGAGAAGCTTAAAGGTAGAATTGCCTACAATACCACTCCTAGCGGGCATTTCTACTGCAGAGCTTAGTTCTGTACTGCTTTTTTGGATCACTACTCTTTCCTTTTCCAGCTGCTATCAAAGCCAGAGCACAGGTGCCTTAACTCACTGCAAAATTTACAGGAGACCTATCACGTCCCTAGGCATGGCCATATTCCAAAGCGACTATGCAGTCATTCAGAGGTTTTTTTTCTCCATAAACTCCGCTCTGCTCTTTACTAACTTTCTAAATTTAGGCAGAATCTATACTAGATTCTTTTTGAGGTTCCTCCAGACTAGTCATTTTCCCCTACTTCTTTCTCACTCTACAAATTCATAATATTATTGCTCAGCTGGGACTGCGTTATAACCTGAGTTTCAGAGCCTATTCAGCCAAGAGATTGATTGAATATTGAGGTTCATGTTGAGAATGGACCAATGGGTCAGCTCTTTATTTCCTCTGAGTGAACAGCTTTGGCTTACTCTATGTCATTGATTTAGTTTTATTCCTTCTATATTTAACCTTTTTTTCTGTTATTGTTATAAGTTTTTAATAAAAAAAAAACCCTAAACACTCACAAGCAAGAGCCTTACTGCACAATCTTATGAAATTGTCTGAGGAAGCTGAACAGGACACAAATCAATTTGATGTCTCACAGTAAATGACATCTGGTGTAAATGACTGAAATATTGTCATATGTAATGCCCCAAAAGAATCCTGCTTGAGAAAAAGAATTATCTCAAAATCACCATTTCATTATTTTAAGTTAAAAACTATGTCTTAGATTCACCATTGGTACAACAGAAAGGCAGCAAAGGAGAAGCAGGACAATCTTTGAGTATGAATGATAAGCAACTCTTTTATAAGAAGGTTTGAAAAATTCAGAATAAAGAGCATCTCCACCATTGTGATGTCCTAAAAACACATTGCTTTGCAAGCAGAGTAACAAAAATAGTAAAAAAATATACTGAAATAATATGACTAGGATGAGTTAGATGGTGAAGTAGGAGTCTGTCTCTTGCTGGTTTTCCTTTTAATATTCACTGACTTTCTGCGCATCATCTAACTTCTTCTATGTAAGACTGGACATAGAAAGTCCAAGCATTGTCTATGATTCTCCTAACTACAATTATGTGAATACTGAAAACAATCTAAAACACTTTATGGTATTTGCTCTGATTTTACTATGAGAACAGTCTGTATATCTTGAGTCTACAGAGTTACATAGTCTTGTTTTGCTAAGGAAAACTGGCAAAATGATAGAAATAAATTTTCTGTGGTGAAAGAATACTTAGCATTTACTGAAGCACTTGACATTTTATTATCACAAATCACAATAAAACACCGTTGCTTACCCGGTTTAGAGCCAAATTCACAGCTTTTTGGTTATGTTTATATAAAAAAATCACATTAAATTGTTGTTTGATTATTAGAGTTACTGTGTTACAGCCCCGTATTTTAGTCAATATAAATGCAAGTATGATTAATGGAAATAAATCCAAACAAAATTACATCATATTCAGATCTTTTGCATTCCTTATCTGAACTTTAATATACTTTCAAAATAAACACTGACAATAGTATTTCCCTTTGAAAAGCCTATTCAAACTTTTTTGGTTTTTTTACAAAAATGTGGGCTGGAGACAAGAATTAATATGAAATTTTCAGAAGTATGAGTCATAAGAGCAAAATAGTTGCTTATTTGGCTGAGAGTTTTCGCAGCTGGATTCTCTGGTCTAATCACAATAAGCTTTTTTCTTACTATGATGTAAAAACTGGAAGAAATGGTTTGCATTCTGAAGCTCTAATGATAGGCACTCAAATATGAAAGTTTTGACCTTTACTCTGTGCATGGAATTAGAAGATTCAAATTGCTGTGACTTTCTCTCAGTGTTATCATAATTGAACATGTTGAAAAATGGTTCTTCTATGTTTAAAAGTCATATAAGAGGATTTCTTCCACTAAATAAAAATGACTCATTATGATAAAATTAAAGAGATAAAAAAGCCAAGAGTAAGTTTTAACAGCCTTAAATAAGAGAGGGCACAGTAATAAAATGGAAAAGGCTCAGGTCTTAAGTGAGAACAGCCCTAAAGAATCTCTCTCCAACAGCAGAGCAGAGAGCATAAGCCTGTAGCCCTTTTCTTTGTTCCTAGCATTTCAAAAGGGTATTTTATTGCTCCCATTGAAAACAACATCATGGTATGACACAATTATGACCCATTATAATGCAGGCACTGCAGCAAATGCCATCAATAAAAAAGGTTAAATTCTTTTTTAAAAAAAAAATTAATATTTATTTAATTTTTAATATTTAATATATATAAATATCCCAGGCTAACTGGCAGAAATTTAGTGAACTCTCTAAATAATTAGGTCCCATTAAAAAGTTGCTTTTCATGGTTAGTCTTTGTTTCTACATTGCATGATGTTTTACAGTTCAAGACGGTTTACAGTGGATAAAGAAAAAGAAACACAAAGTTCACCATTCTAAGTTATTCTGACTGTAAGCCAGGTACAAAGTATATTCACTGGCAGAGCATTAGCATGCAAGTATGCAACTGATCTTGTGTTAGTATCAGGCAAGATGATTTAACCAGCACAAATAATTTCTCTGCTATCACAGAGACTACAGCATGGCTCACTCAAATAAAAAAGTCTGTCATAAATACCTGCATTAAGTCACGTGAGTTGCTGTTCACCACTGTCAACTGAGCATGCTCAGTTCCTGATAGGATGCAGCTTACCAACCTCATAGACTACTTATAAAGGCAGTGGGGGTATGATAAAAAACCCAAAAAACTCCTCTTTGGGGAGTTGTCCACTGGGTATGTGAGTTTTGTTTCATTTGTTTCCTTAAGTAGACATATTAAGGAATGTGACTGTTTTACTTTATTACTTTATGGGAAAGAAATTAACTGTACTCTATACTTCACTTGTTTTTCTCTCCTCATTCATTCTACTTCCATTTTCTCTTTTCTTTTTTCTCTTGCTTTTGCCTCATCAAAATGATCTGTGTTTGCTTTCAGCTCCTTGCGTGGGACTCCATGCAGTGTCTTCTATGAGAAAAAAAAAAAGTTAATGCCAGCAAAATACCAATAAAAGGCAATTCAGATGGAGGAAAGATATTGACAACAGTCTATTGCAAGTGTAATAGCATGACTAACAAACAGAAAATTTTTAAGGTATTGTCATACTTAAATATATTGTAGTCAAATTTCCAGTTTTAAGGGAAGGTAATATCTGTGAAGTTAGTAGAATTGTTTGGATTAATGGAGCTTTGAAGTTTCTCCAGAATATCACAATAATGAAGTGAAAAAAAAATATTGTCCAAATAACACTAGTAATGCTGTGCTTTACTGTTAGTAATTGCTGTGCTGTCTGTTCCAGAAGTCAAATGATAGGGTCACAGAGAGATGCAAGCTGAATGGACTATCAGAATCCTAATGCATTACAAAAAGTAATAACATAAAAGCAATTAACATAAAATACAGCTTGTTTTATCTGCCATTTGGAAATGCAACCACAGATAAATACAAACTTCCTTTTAACAAGTATCACCTCTTACTCCCTTGGCATATCTGAATATTGAAAGGTGTTTGCTGTGAACAATCTGCACTCAAACACTTCAATCCTGACTGATTATAATTATCCTTAAATATCTTGGTAGTAGGACTGACTTCCATCTCTAAGCAGAAGTAAAATAAAGATGAGGTTTGGCTCAGGGAGTGCAAAATTAATATAGAGGATTCGGTATTTTGATGTCACTATCTGTTCAGCATATTGTAGGCATAAGATTTCATGAAAGAGAATATAGAAAAAGATGAAATCTTACCTTCTGCCATTTTCAGTCTTTCTAAAGAAAGCTATACAAGCAAAAATTTAATTATATTTTCTGTTTGAATAAGGCAAATACAGAAAGAAACAGAAGAGAGAAAAAATTTATAGTCTCAATGTTTAAGAGCATAGAAACCTTAAGAATTAAATTAAAACATAGAAAGCCAAAGAATTTAAAGCTTTATGATCTTACTGATATGGATGTCATACAATATGGCAAAAGTTTGCTAGATGTTTATGTTTCTATTAAAGGGAAATCAGGAATGCTAGAAAAATAGCACTCATACAGAAGAAATACCACATTTAAAATAATTTTTAAAATGTTCACTAAAATACCAAAATGTCAGAGATTCTCCTAAAACCTGGGGTTTGCAATTTGTTTTAAACTTTAAACATGTTTCCGATTGCAGGCACATATTGTACTTGGTAATGGGTGGAATTCATTAATTACACCTGACTCCAGACACAAGTATATACTTCCAGTTTTGTTAAGTCCAGTTGTAAGGATGAACATGCCAGTGCTTTGGTGTGCTATTTTTGGCTGGAGTAGACTTACTTTTCTTTGCAGGCTGATATAGGGCTGTATTTTGAATTTTTGCTTAACACAGAGCTAATAATACAGAGATATTTTTGTCATTGCTGAGCAGGGCTCACGCAGAGCAAAGGCCTTTTCTGCTTTTCTTCCTGCCACACTGGTGAAGAAGCTGGGGATGCAGGGGTGGCTGGGAGGAGATACAGCCGGGACAGGTGACCTAAACTGATCAAAGAGAGAGTCCATAGCATGTGACATCATGCTCAGTATAAAAAGTTGGGGGAAGAAGGATGAGGGGGGGATGTTTGGAGTGATAGAATTTCTCTTTCCAAGTCACCATTAGTGAAATGGGGCCCTGCTCTGCTGGAGATGGCTGAACACCTGGCTACCCCTGGAAAGCAGTGAATGAATTCCTTGTTTTGCTTTGCCCATGTGCCTGGCTCTTCCTTTCCCTATTAAACTGCTGTTATCTCAACCTGTGAGTTTTCCAGCTTTCATCCTTCTGATTCTCTCCCTGACCCTGCTGGTGGGGGAGTAACCAAGTGGCTGTGTGGGACTTGGTTGCTGGCTGAGCTGGAACTACAACATTCAATGTTCTAAAGAGATTCTGTGTAAAACAGACACAATAATTGATCTTGGGAACACAAAACAAGAGAGGAGCTCACAGAAAATACTTATTCAGGAGAATGATTTCATTTCTAAATACAATGTTATAAAAGCTTGTAATAAAATTACTTTTTAACAAAACAAAACTGTATTACTCATGAACAAAACATAATAGTTTATATAGACAGCAGAGGTCTTGTTCTACTGTTTATTACAATTGGAACATTGAAAGTTTCTTTTAAAAAGAGGATGCTTAAAAAAGAAAACATAGCTTCTATAATTGTGTCTTCCCCAGTCCTAACTATTTTTCTTCTTAAACATATTTGCTTGCTAAAACACTCAGATTTTAGTTTGGCAGAATTTAATCAAGATGTTTTGGGTCAGTACATCTAATTGATCTGCAATTTAAATTATGGGACAGCCAAAATCTTCTTTGTGCCTATGAACGAGATAATGACTTATAAATAGATGCTGGTTGAGAAGAAAGACTGCAGAAGAGTAGAAATGGCAGCAATCTGGTCAGCAACTTCCTTTCTGCAAAACATAAACTGTGAAGATGCCACTCTCAGAAGGGTCTGAAAGTAAAAATTAATTTTAGTTTAATTCTGAGCTGTCTCCAAGTAAAGCATTTGGACAATTCTGAATCAATAATTCAGAGTTTTTCTTTCAAATCAGGAAGTAGGAAGAAGGTGGTTAGAAGGGAATAAGAAATTTAAAGGCTAAGGAACACATTTTTATTTTGGTATTTTATGAGCTTCATATTATTTCAGGGCTAAAATCAGAATCACTTAGAAACTGAAACACAGATCTCTATTTTTTTCAAATTTCTTAGAGACAGTATCTGAGTTAGTCAGCTTTTACCATACTGCTTTGTATATACTGAGTTTCTCCATTTGACTTGTTTGTTGTTTTCACTTCTCAATACTCTCCCAATTGTTCCAGTGACTTTAATATCATGACTTTAATAACATGTCAAGTCAGCTCTGTATTCATACTGGGAATACTGATCCCAGTAAAGCTGCATATGAACTGAAGTAAATTGAGACAACAGCCATGCTGAATTTCTAGCATTATTATGCAGAACATTCCTGTTCCTACTGCATAGATAATTAATGCATAGATTAATTTCCATATTCCCTTTGTTCTTTGTAGATTCTTGCATTATGTTGTACAACAGATCTGCATAAGTTTTATTAAAATACATTATAAAACTCTTTTATTCTTTCTGACCAGATTCTCAATTGTTCTGTTTCTCCATTTTGTAACTGCTTGCATTAGCCTTATAAAAAATCCAATTCACTTTAAAAAACGAAAAGAAAAAAAAAAATAGGTCATAAGAACTTAATGCCAATGTCCATATAGTTAAATTTGCTGAATTCAACATATTTTACTGTAATATAGTATCCCACTTGTACTGGTAATTAGTGATATTGCATCAATATTCATTTGTTTCATTAGAGTTTATTTTGGCCAACTTTTCTCACGGTTTCTGAGATATTAAATTTTCACCTTCTCCTTCATTCTTAAGTGAAAGATCCTAAATCATAATTGCAGAAGGTATAAATATTTATTACATTCAGCTCTTCAAGAGACTATATGCTTTTGAAGATAAATCAATGGAATTAATTTAAATGGTTGCAACCTTTATGTATAGAAAATTCAAGACTGATTCTGCACAACAGGCCCTGATACAAGGCATATTTTAAAATTACAGAGAAAACTGACACAGGTATGTCTGTGTTTATATGCATGTATGTGTACAAATATGCACACATACACACACATATGTGTAGCTGTGTGCATGACTGCCTATACAGTACTTGACAAAATCACTCACTGTATTCGTTCATCAAGGTGTACAGATTAGCCAAGTTCCTGTATTAGATGGAGAATTTAGCCACTGTTAAAGCTTTGGGATTCCAGGGTATATTTGTGAGTTCTGATCTCTTTGTCTGGGATCCATTTTGTGCTGCAGATGCCTTAGTAACTGATGAAAGTGCCATCTTTCCTAAAATTTCAGGTGCATTCACTTACACCCTTTCAGAGTTACACTTATTGTAAGATTGTTTACCTCTGACAAACTCAACCCTTTCAGAAATAAATCATCAGGAAAGAAAAGAACAGAGGTTTAGTAAAGGAATATACTAACTGCAATGAACTAAAGAATAAAGCTAAGCAGTTTGTTTGGACAACTGATATCATTTATAGGAGAAATTCATCAATTGAAAGGTGCTTCCTCCATCGCTAAACTTCTCCCCTTGTGTACATTTACAGACCATGGGCAATACAACAACACCAGCAGGATGGAGAGGAATCCTGCTCTGCATGGAAGTTGTGTGAAAATAAGTTTAGAGTAAAGTTTAGAAACATCCCATGTCCTAACGTGTACCTGTTATCTTACTTCCAGCTGCTCCATGTAAAGCAAATAGAGGTAATTTAGAGTGACAGTTACACACAACAGTCTTTAGACCAAGACATGTTTTTTTGAATCCTTTTTCCACTCAACACACTGCTAAAAGCACTTACTCTCATGTGGAAAGTGTTGTCAAATATTCCTGTCAAAACCTCTTCCATTGTCCCTCCCCTTGCTGCACAGTTAAGACACGTTTTTGTCTACTTCTGTCATATTCCAAGTGTATCAGATCTGCTGCTTTTTCCAATTTATTGACAATATTTTTTCACTTCTCATTGTGTGAAAAGCTGCTGAAAGCTTTTCACCTTCAGATTTCATTGTCCATATTTTGATACTGATGGTCTTTTTTATGTAATGAAGGTAATGAAAAAAAAAATTAGTCAAGACCATTATTCAAAATATACTTACATGTGTCCTCGAGTTCTTGCTATTAGAGTAACTTTACTACAAGTTACTTTGGAGATCTGCCAAGGAAAGTGTACCTGTTCTCAATGAGTGTAAATTTTATGAGAAAAAAATCATTAAGCAACAAAAAAGAAAAATTTTGGAAAAATTTGCAACTAGAAAGTATTCTTTTTTTTATAGAAAGGGAAACAATGTATTAAAGAATTTATATTTATATATTCTGTTAAACTGATATTATTATACTAATCCCAGGTGATTCAATATGTTCAAATATAGGTGGAACATTTCATGCTATCAAGCAGTATGTCTAAACAATGTGTTTTGACAGTTCAGAGTTACAAATTTTGTTCAAATCAGTACATTTTTGCTTTCCATATCAAGACTGACAAAACATAGTTTTAAGGTGCTTCTTTTAATGCATTTTTGTCCAGGTCTAGAACATTCCAGTAACCTTAAATTATTAGATATACTCTTTGGATCAAATCTGGCTGGCCCTCACAGATTTCAGGCCATTTTTCTACTTTTCTAAGGATGTTTGTATTACCAGTGTTATGTATGTTACACTGTTCTACACAGACCAGTTTGCTAGATTTAACTTCACCAAAAAAAAAAAAGCATTTTTAAAAGCCTGATGTCTCTGAAACCTTTTTATTATCTATTTTTTTTTTAATGTTTGGATAACAAGCTGTGAATCACTGAAATGTTAAGGGTTAATGCCTCAAAAAATTTGCCATTTGCAAAAGCAGCATGGGCTTTGCTGAGGCCAGGTTTGCACCTCCCAATCAAAGTGAAGGCTTTGAGACAGATAAGGGAGAAGGACAATACATGCTGTGGAGGAGGGATAAAGCATTTTATTATGTCAATTTCCTCATTTATACAACTGGCTCCCCCTCTGGGGGAGGTATCAGGACATTCACATGTAGGCCTGAAGGTATGCATCCCTTCTGATGGGGCATATCACTTTTACCAACTGACATTAAAATTTCAACAATCAAGTCTTGCTGCTGGATCCACATGTGGTAATATGTTTCATCTCCACTTCCTTCCTTCCTTCCTTCCTTCCTTCCTTCCCTTTTCTCTTTATATAACAAAAAAACAGACTAATGTGGATAAGTCCTCTGAGCTATGCCATAATCTCATGCCATAATCTTGAAATAGCCATGAGAGGTTTATCGAGCTACAGCTCTTGGTGGCTGGTTTTGAAAGTGATCTCCAATGTGTTTTAGCTGCCTTCCATTCTGGTTTACACAGAGGTTAAAAATCTTGTTTTGCAACAAAAGGTACATGACACTACAACAGATTTCTGCTTTTTCAATTTCCTTTTAAAAGTAGTACCAAAAATATTTAAACAATTATTTCACCAAGTCAGGAAATATTCTCACTAAAAACACACAATTAGACAGTTACAGAGCTATATTATAATGTGAAAATAATAAGATTAAATTATGAGCAACCATGCAAAATTAATTCCAGCATTTTCTGGTTTATTTCTAAAATTTAACTACTTACATTTTTATTGTGGTTTTCAAGTTGATAAACACGGTCAATAAATGTGGTTTTTATTGACAAATGGAGAAAGAAAGAGAAGAAAACAAAAAGAACAAGTAACAATGCTACTATTTTAGTTTGTCTGGAAAATGATTGGGTGAAAAGTACCACAATCGTATATAACCTTTGCAGCAGCTTAAAAGCAACAAGGTGTTTTCTTTTGTTGCTACAATTCATACTTTCAAAAAAAATATATGCTACAGCCTAGGCAACTCAGACGTGCTATAATCTAGGTAGCTGCTAGTGGCACAATGAGCCCTTCAAACTTACAGCTTTGCCACCTGATATGAAAATATCTAAATAAATAAAATCCATTCCCAATTGTACTCTCAGCTTGCAAGCATATTTTCTTTTCTCATAAGCCTGCCAATATAAGTTATTTGGTAGAACAATTTATCTGAACTGAAAACAGCCTTACCTGCCAGTTGAAAACAACATTTATTTCCTAATCTATTTATCCAAATTAAACTCGGAATCTGTGACTGTCATGGTAAGCTGATAACTGTACACTGATGTACATTATGCATTTTTAAATGATTGTGTCTTTGCTTGGTAGCTGCTTCTGGGAGTTGTATAGCACTTCTGTTTATATTTTAGCTGACTAATTTTCCAGAATCTTTCCATTCTTAGTCATGGTTACACTTTCCTAGCCAGGAGCTTTCTGCAATATGGTTGAATGTCTCAATTTTATTTATTGTCATCTGCCCCTTGTATGTTTGTATCCAGACACATTCCTGCATCTTGCTTTGCAAATATGGACATTAACAGAAAGGCCTAAGATTGACAAGGGGCAGAAATATATTTTGTCCACTTTTTTCATTGATGATGTTTTACTGGACTGCATCATTGCATGTTAAAGAGTATAAAGATCATTCCCCTAACACATTTTGAGAGTCTATTTTCCCCAATGGACCCTTATCTAATTTGTTAGTAAGTGATGTATTCCTGCTGGAGGACTAAGAATGCGCCTTACATGTAACTGATATTAAAATAATAATGCATTTTTTTCTGTTTTCTTTTGTGACCATGAATTTTTAGGTATCACGTCTTATTAACTCTCTGTAACAAAAAGAAACTTCCTTTAAAGAGGTGTGTGGAGACAATCATAAATCCACAACAAATATTATTGGATTATATGGCGAGAAACATTAAAGATGATCAGGTCAAGAACTTCAGGAAATATAATTTCCCCTTAAGAGCCCAATCTTCCATTGTTCTAAAGAGAAGAAGAGCTCTTATATCCCCACACTGGGGAAAAGTGAAGAGTATCTCATTTATACAGATACACAGCAGTCCAGCTCCTGCACTAGTATAAGACATTGACAAATTAAAAATCTCTTTGAGATACACAGATGAATATTTACCTCAAATTGATTCTTTCTCGTGTGCTAGGACTACGAAAGAACTAAACTACCACAACCAACTTCTTTAGAATATCCTTTTTGGTAAATATTATTTTTAAACATTCTTTAGGACTTAATATTTTCACTTGAAATAGCATGGAGTACTCAGTTTGTTTCTTTTCCATTTTTTTTCTGAGGCTGTATGTTTGAGAGATCCACTGAGGGAAAAAAAATGGCAATGATTATAGTCAAGAAGTACATTATCCAAAGAATTAGGAAAATTCCAAATTATTTTTCTTTTTCATCCAGAAGGTCACCAGTGATGACTTTTTACATATGCTTTTTTTNTTTTTTTTTATTATTTTTTTTTTTTTTTTTTTTTTTTTTTTTTTTTTTTTTTTAATACAAGGGAGAACTGAAAGTGATGACGGGATTGATTCTTTTTTTTTTTCATAGTGAAAAATAAAAATACATATATTAGTAAATTAATTATACAGTTATAGCTGGCAGCAGTGAAAGCACAGCTATGCTGTATCATCTGTATCAAGTAGCTGATAGCACTAGACAGGTGTATACTGCTAGTATATATTGCTTTAATTAAATGTTTGAAAGAAGTCTCTAGCCTCACACAACAGTTTGTGAATGAGCAATTAGTAGCCTTGCTGTGTATCCTTCTTTGCAGCAGTCACCTGTCAAACAAGTGGCTAGCTCTGTGTGAAGAGAAACAAAACATGAGCAGCAACAACTTCTAGTTAACCTCCAAAGAGAAAAATCACATTTTAGAAGTTTGGTGTCCTGGCAGGGCGATGGTGCGGTGCCACGACCTTCCAGAAGCGTCTCCCAAGAGGCGTTCGGAGGCACAAGCACTCTGGCACCCACCTAAGTGCCCAGAGTGATTTCAGTTCCTGTGTGAGATCCCGCAATGACGACGCAGAGAGACAAGAAAAGGTCTTTGCATGGGGTTCCGTGGAGCACTTACTGCTCCTCACACAATGGGGTCCAGGACAAAGAACTGAGGAGATGTGATGGTTCAGGGACTATATACAGGATAGCAGGGGCGGGGCAGAGCATCAGAACCAATGGACTGAGGGCACAGGGGCGGTACAAAGGGAAAGGGCCAATAGGATACATGAAGAAGGGCTCCATCTGCATATAACAGAAATGCATCCTGGGAGAAGCTTTTTCTCTCACCCTAAGAGGGAGAAGTGCTTTTCAAGGATTCTCCCTCCAGGAGAGGATTGGAAATTCTTGTTTTGCAGGCCCACCGGCCTCTGCAGTTTGAAGATAAACTGTTGCTTTAAAATCCTAAAAGTGGTCTTTTATATAGAGAAAACTATTAATAACATCTCACATTATACACTGACCTCATTACATTTGTGTTTTCTATGCTAAGGTACCATTTGCCCCTTACCTGATTGGTCTTTGATTCTGGAAAAGCATCTTAGAGGACAGAACTCTTGCAGCCCCTTACAGAAATGTTTCTGTGCATGTCCTGAAAGTACTTAGGACCATTTCAGGAACTAGCAGATAAACATGCTGAGAAAATGAACTTGGTGATATTTTTGAAATTTCCATCACTTAATGATGTAAAACTGTAGCATAAAAATGGCTTGATTCAAGTTTGAATCTGCATTATGAAGCTCTGAGTTCAGAATAAGATAATGTTGGAAACACAATTTAATAAAAAAATATTTGTGCAAAATCATACTTTAATACCTGTATTTTCATCTTTCCTCCATAACTTTGGGAAACAGAATTTGACAGAATTACATTTATGTGAAAGTCAAAAGAACTTATGATATGTTTTCATCCTGAGTATTTTGACTTTAAGAAGTTTCTCAGACATAGAAAAAAAGTAATGAAATGTCACTGCAAGGGGTAAAAGGCAAAATCTTATTATCAGTAAAGAAACCTACTGGCTTCTCTGTCACCAGTTATCCATCTCTTGTAAGCCACGCCCAGGGCAAAGAAAAAACCCACCAGTAAACATTCAAAAAAAATCCAATTCATAATTACATTTGGTTTGATGGAACAAAGTGGATTTCAGTGCTGTGCAGCACAAACATCCCTACTGACCCACCATCTGCACACAGTCTCTCTGTGTAAATAGATCTGAATTTTGCAGCAGAATTCTCTGCAGCCACAGTGGAGAACAGTGGAGAAGACAGCAAGACCATGAAAATGTATGATGGAATATTTCTTCTGCCAAAAAAATGAATTAATTGCAATAGCTGTAAGAGTACAAGAGGTACTATGAAATCCCTTGTATGCAATGTACTTATTAGGCAGTTTGAATTTACCAAAGAGGTATGGAAGTGACATTTGTGTCTGTTAAAAAGGCACTTTGTCAGCCAAACACTCTTTTTCTCTCTTTTGGTCATTTTTGCAAGTGGCATCAGCATAGGGAATCTCATCCAGTTGAAAAAGCATGTCTTAAGCATCCTGGACTTCAATGTTGCCTATATTCCCTGAATTTGGAAGTAATAACAGTTACAAAGCTTCATTGCAGAGACTTTACTCAAAGACTTCCAAAGACAAACCAACACATTTCATTGGACTTGTGCTGATTCCTGGAAGAAGTTGCCTGTTTTTTTCACAGCTGGCATCTACCTGCCATTGACTTCTCTTTCCTGACATCCCCTCTGGCTCGATGTCTCACTTCTCACTTTATCTTTCCAGTGATCCTTCACTATTGGTTGCTGCTTCACCAATTCCTTCTCACCTCTGTGGCTGCCCTCCGACTCCTAGAGTTGTTCCTAGGTCCCAGCCAGACCCAAGTCTATTCTTCCTTAATATCTTTCACTCATTGCTCAAACCTCCAGGCTGCTCCAGATTTCCACCTAATGCTCACAGGCTTCCTGCAATATCTGCCTCCTCCTTGGAGCTCTCCTGCTCTTTATTGTCAGATGTACTGTCTCTGCCCCACTGAAGGTTTTAACTCTAGCTAAAAAAAAAAAAAAGAAAATAAAGGAAGATAAAAGCAGCATCCTAACCTAGCTGAGCAGCATAACATGACTGAGGCTAGTAGGACAACATAACCATATTACATTCTTTGAACCGTAATGTTTTACTTCCCACGGGTCACTCAGTAGATTCCAGAGTCTGGTTCCAAAGAGAACAGACCAGGTCAGTCAGTTAAAGAATAGGAAAACTGGCATTTTCTGAAATGCAAAAAGACTTATTTTTACAACTATGAGATGAAAGTTTTCTTCATGTTGCTTTTGAATTGGATTTTTCTGTGGAATTCATTCACATAAATACTTCAATAATAGCAGCAAAATATATCCAACTGTATCTATTTTCTTGTGTTAGTAGATAGCTTGCTTGAAAGAATGTCCTTTTGTTTTGGAAAGCATAATTTAGACTCTGGAGCTATATTTTGCTCTGAGCATCTGAATGTTGTTATATCTGAATTTTTACACTGAATTATAAAATTTTCCTGGTGTATTGTGAAAGAGCTGAATACAGACTACTGCAGAACACTTTAACTTTCAGCCATATAATATACACAAAACTAAATTATTTCTATGTCTTCTTTTAATAGAGTTGTAAGGTATAACATGACCTCTAATAACATGGTCTCTAAAAGCTGTTCTACTATGCTTGAACTGAATTATAAAATTTCAGTTTTCATAACTAGGAGACAATGAAAAGCTGTGGCAATTGTCTGGCTGTCAGCTTCTTCAAGGCATGGCAGTAGATCAACCTGCATGGGAAGTCTGTGATCAAGGTCACATAATTTCTTACCTGGAGGAGAGCACAAGCTCTGACTGTGAGGAAAAGGAAGTAGACCTATGTTTGAACTCCAGCAGAAAACATTCAAGTAGCTTTTATTTCTAAAATAAGCTGATACGGACATTAACCGTGGTAACCTTTGTTTACGAATCTGTGCACACTGACTGCTGTGAACTGCAGATTTCCTGTGTGGTGTTGTATTCCTCAAACAGGCAAACTGCCGTCGAGATCAGCACAGACTCAGAGCAGGACAGAAATGTTGTTCTGCTTTTGACCCCCACTTTTTCTATTTTGTCTTTTCTTGGGAGCAAAACAAGTGCATTCAAGCATACTACCCAGAAGTTTAAACTGCATTTCTAATTAAATATTTCTTCATCCATTCTTCATTCCTAGAAATAGACTAACAGGTAGAAAATGTGAGTTGTTATCGCACTCTTAATTTTCAGAAAGACTTTTGCTGAACATGATGATAACACCAATTATTCCTCTTTGGTTGCTTATTGCCAAAAGAACTTGCTGCTTTTAAAAATTCAGCAAACCTTGGCTAAGATTTCTGGGTCCATTAAAGCCACGTTGCTCTTGGTACAGATTTGGAAGCAGTATGGAAATGATATAAGCAATTTGTCCTAGGCAGGACAACTCTGTTGAAATCTGGCAGCAGAGGTTTTCTCTACCTAGACCAGCTGTACTTCATGGATCACAGCACAATACAGTTGTTCCCATATTTTTTCAAGGTAAATCTTCTTCTTATGAGACAGTGAAGCCAAGTCACATTGTCACAAGTACATATTCTCTTCCATGATCACTCCTAAAATTTCTTATTCTCATGTCTTTTTCTGTACTAAATATAACTTATTTTGAATAAAATTATTTTTTCAATTTTATAAATAATCATGTAAAGAAATATAAAGATAAGGAAATTTATAATATGTAGTATAAGTTGTTGCCTAATGTAGTTTTATATGTAAAATAGCATATAATTTTATAACAAAACATTGTTACTTTTATAGTAATGTATATACACTTAAAATGTTACAAAAGGCCTGCTAGCAATTTTGTGCTGTCTAAGGACAGCAAAATACAAATATTTAACCATACCTATAAAAAAATAACGCATTTCATAAATTCTAAAAAATAGCATACTTCATCTTTTTCTTACTGAACGTTGTGTTCATTTTACTTTAAAAGTAAAAAAATATGTGTTAACATATAAGAGGTTTATAATTCTGTTATTGAACCTTTCAGTGAAAAAATTATTTTTACACAAAAAATAATGTTCATGTTCTATGTCATCATAGTTTTCTTTATGATACTTTGCAATGTGAAATTTAAATAAATAATTCCTGTCATTAGGAAAAAATACCACCCACACTTTTAAAGACAAGTAAGAATATGTTTATAGGTATGAATGAGAAATTTACAGACAGTTATCAAAGGAAAGTAGTGTCTGTGTTCCCCAAACCATCTACAGTCTTACTGCAATATCCATAATTAACTAAACATCCTGAAATATTGTCTGCATGTTTCTGAAGATAATTTTAACTCAATGTCTGTTGGGAAGTATATTCACTGTGCTATCTCCAGTGAGCCCACAGTTTGTTCAAGAAATGGCTGAACATACAGGCACATGCAGCACTAATGTTCACATATGAACATCTAGAATGCATGACTAAATCAAGAAGAAATATATCTATGCCTGCTTCAATGAAAAAATACAAGGGGAAATATAACTTAACTGAACCTTAGTACTAATTACGTTTATTTATCTATTATCTGCATCTCTCTGTCTGCCAGTCAGTAGTTAACGAGGAAACTTGGTCTGATTCCTGCTTTAGTATCAGACTCTTAGTACAAATTCCCTTGCAGTCTTAATTGCCTTGAAGATTCTGAAATGGTTTTTCAATCCATCATTTTCTTCTTTAAATTAATAGTATGAAGGCTTATAATTCATACCCCCAAAAAAATGACTTTTTTTCTCATTGTCTTCATTCTCTGTTAAGGTTGCAATTATGGCCAATAATTACTATTATTACTTCTAAAGTAACAAATTATTGTAAAAATAACAAAAGGAAAAGAGTTTTTAAGCGAAAAAAAGAAAAGAGAATTTTCAGACTTTTATATTTTTTTTGTTATGGACATTTTGAAAAAAGTTAATCAGTACATTATCAGTATCATTTTATAATTCCTGTTATTTATCTGTATATTAACATAAAATTAACAACTCTACATTTCATACACTAGAGGGAGTGCTTATGACTCTCAAATTTTTGGGGTTTTTATAATCTTTCAC
The DNA here is from genome assembly GCA_013398275.1 of Promerops cafer. Taxonomy (NCBI): domain Eukaryota; kingdom Metazoa; phylum Chordata; class Aves; order Passeriformes; family Nectariniidae; genus Promerops; species Promerops cafer. The sequence continues at coordinate 978,644 of VZSE01007029.1, read as the reverse complement.
AGTCTGTTTTAATTTAGAGAGAAAAATTTCTCTTGTTTGAAATGAAAACAAAAATACTTTGCAGAAGTCACTGTAAATGACGAGTTCTTCTGAATGAAAAATGTAATATTGGACATTCTTTCTTCTCCCAAATGGAATAGAAATTTAAGGAAAAACATGTCACTGGTTTACATAAGATTAATTTAGAAAAATTTCAAATCTAAAAGTATGGTAATCAAAAAAGAAAAGAACTATTTTAGTGTTTCCTAAGTGGATGCTATCATTGCCATGATAATTACAGTCTATTTCTCCTTTTTCTTCACCATGTAATTTGTCTGTAAGGCAGAACAGATGCAGTAGTAAAGCAGACTTTCACAAATGGATCTGTTACACGACTGTAAAATTACTGTGATCTCTCACTTTTCATTTTCCAGATATAGGCCAGCCCCAAAAATCTCCATCTGAAGAGGTCAGATGGAGAGGCTTTGGTGGGCACCTGCCAGAGGCAGAGTAAGACTCTGTTACATCACTACCAGAACCAGCTAGTGGAACCTCACCAGCTTAAGCCTTGTTTGATGTACAGAAGAAAAATATTTCCCCTATAACTTCTGCTTCTTCTACCTTCCTTTTTCATCTTTCATTTTCTTCCTTTCCTCACCATTCTCTCCAACATCAGTGTGACTCTTCCCTGCTATTATCCCAGACTATTCCTTATTGGTTGAGTTTTTGTACAGTCTGTCTTTATTATCACAAATATCATCTCTGTATCTGATCAAAGCTCTGCTAAAAATGGCAAGAGTACTCTCACTACAGCAACTGCATCATAAACATATCCCATTTTATACTTTGGATACCTATACTTAAAAATATGATCTTTTCCCTCAACAAAATAAACTCCATTTAACAAGCCTATAGGGGATTAAACTGTGACAAGTCTGCTCTGTCAAAAAATTTGGGATTACTTTCATTTACAAAAATTGGTTTTCGGTGTCTTTGGATGGGACATCTAGAAGCAGACGCTTCAGCTGCTCCACAGTTATTACTTCATGTACTGAAGAACCTTGCTTTATTTTTTTTTCCCCCTTTTCTTCTTTTAATTGAAAGATGGCAGATAGCTGCTTCTTTCTGCTTTTGCTTCTTCCTATCAAACCAGGAGACAGCATCTGTACATGTCTAGGAGATGACACTGAGTTAGTAAAAGTTATTTCAAGTTGAACAGAAGACACACAGTCAATTTTAGAATAGAATTACAATTAATGACACCAGTATAAATTTGCACCTCCTTTTTTACTCCTTCCATGTGTTGCATATTTGCCTTTCAGTCCGTTTTTTCTACCACTACAACTTTAGTGTGTCTAAACAGACAGAGAACTAACACAGTTAAAAAAAAAAAAAAAAAAGAAAGAAAGAAAGAAAGAAAGAGAGAGAAATATTCTATTTGGTTATTTTGCTTAATGGATTCAATACAAAATGAATGTTGGGCAAAAAGTAAAGGGCACACGCGGGATAGCAGGAACAGGTACAGAAAGGGCAAGGTAGGAAAAAGGGATGTTTATCTTATACCAAGGAGCCCTTAAAGTGTCTCAGGCATTTCATGTAAGTTTTCTCTTGTGTTCACCTAAGAGTAATTTGGAACAAAGGTTTGTGGAGCTTTTTTTACACATCAGCCTTTAATTTCTATTTCAGACACCAAAGTGCTCCTCACTTTGTACTTAATTTAAAATGTTTATATACCTTGCAGAATCAGGGTCAAAAATTCTAATTCATATTTGGAACAGGAGGTGGAGGAGGGAATGCATTATGTATAAAATGAATAAAATGACCCAGAAAAACGATCAGAAAATGGACTTTTCTGACTACTGAGTTGCAGGTATGAGTGTATTGTATTTTCTGTAGTACAGAAGTATTTTTCAACCAACACTGATAAGCCAGGCAGCCATAGACCAAGTTTATCAGATCCATTCTGCATGTCCTGTCAACGATTTTCATGTGTAATTAATTCCATCAAAAATTATTGCTATCAGATCAAATAAAAGCATTTTCTGCTTTCAGAGGAATGACTTCAGTTGTTCAGCTTTATTCTGGGTATCACTCTTGCCCTGAAATACTTTTTAAATCTCTTTTAATTTATTACTAACATGCATAATCATTATGTGCTATTAGGTATGTCAGGAGTCTCTCAAGAGTAATAATTTTTTTTTAAATTGTTTCAGGAGTGATACAAACATTTGAACTTTATTCAAAACTACCATTTTCCTGTAGTAATCTCTTTTGCATGACAATATGTTATTCTAGTAACTCTATTGCAACCATTCCCTTCCTTTAAGCAGAATACTCCTGATGTCTTCCACACCCACAGAAATCAGTTTTCTCACTGGCAATGTAAACAGAAAGCCATGTGTTCACATACCTTCTCTTTCTTCATTCTTATTAAAACCTGATGGTACAGATTCCTTGGGTTTCTGCATCTTTTTCTCATGTTAGCTATTTTATTCATCCGTATATAATTTATGCCTTTGCATAAAAGAGGCAAAATGTTTATATGTAGCAAGTAAGCTCCTGTGCTGATGTTAGTGTTTTCCTTAACATGGGAGCAAAAGAGGTGAAGAAAGTTTCCAAATTTATTTTTTTAGAAAGTTTTTTGGTTTTGTTTTTGTTCTTGGTTGGGTTTTTTTGTGTGGTTTTTTTTTTGTTTGTTTTGGTTTTGGTTTTGGTTTTTTTTGGTTGGTTGGTTGGTTGGTTGGTTGATTTTTTGTGGAATATTAAATATAAATTGCCTTTAGCACTTCATAAAATCAAGTGTGTCATGTTTGAAGACCTTAATGAGAGGAACATATTTCAGAAAGAAAATGATTCTGTTATATTTCATCATGTAAGCTCTTTCCCATGAAATTTTGCAAGTTAAATAATCTGGAAATACATATCAGCATCAGAGGACTACTTTTTTCCAAAGACAAAGACTTGATCCTTCAGTAGTCCTAAGACAACAGCAGAGTTCAGTACATTATCTAAAATATTAAGAGGTGTTTAATGTGGGATTTTGACCCCTACTGTCATCCCATCTTTTTCTTGAATAAATAATAGAATTCATCAGGCAGAGAAACAATTAGGTAGAAATATCCAGATACCAGATAAATCCCCAAGTTAATTCTTACACAGTTCTCAGTGCAGGAAATCTGTAGTAACTTGAATAACAGTTATTACTACAAACTTGATACAAATATTCAGTCATGCTAAGTTAATAAATTAAACATTTTTCCATTGGGGGTAAGTAGAATTGTGTCATCTAGCCACGGAAGTATGCTAAAGTAATATACAAATGTCTCTTTCCCTGTAATTAGCTTTAAATGAAGAATACAGTGGCTGTGTTGGAGATGTATAGCTTATATGAAGCAGTTTGACACACATGGGTATTACAAAACCATCATCACAAAGAAGCTCTAGTCCTGCTGTCTTTTCTAAAACAAATCTTTCTATTTTAGGAAAGTTTTTAGTTAAATGGAAATCACTAGGGTAATTCCTCTCTGGAATGGGTTATCTCCATCTTTGCAAGTTTTCAAACCTTGGCTAGAGAAAACAGACTGACTTCATCTAGAGCTAGCAATAAATTCAGCTAAGAGTCTGGTCTGAAAAATCTCCAGGATTCTCTTCTGACTAACATTTCTCTTCTGACTAACATTCTCACCTGGACAAGGATGTTTCATACTGACAGAGAACACAATCCAAAGTGCTTCATATATTATTCAGTGGAAGTGAAGATATCATTTTCCAGAAATGTCAGTTTGGATCCTTTGAATGATTTCATTTTAACAGTGAAGGTTTACTGTGAAGAACAGTGAAAACCTCCTCTTTCTGAGAGGTTTTTAAAGAAGTTTGTATGACAAAGGTAGGAAAAAAGAGAACTAATGGTACTTTTCCATATCCAAACTAATCATAGAGCAAATTGTTGTTTGGGCAAGCAGCTTTTAGAGACAAAAAAAAATTACTGTGTGATCTGGATTCACAGAGGATTCAGATAAGCAGGAGAGGAGCTGAGGATCTCCAGACAAATTAGGACAGCAATTGCCTTGGCATCTTGCTGCTATGAGATAAACACGTGTGCTGACATGTTCTCCAGCCAACAACCTAGGTCACCAGGGCAACTATTGTCAACATGTTTTTATTACTTATAAATGAAAGACCAGTAGCTCTGCCAATAACAAAACAGTTGGATTTAAAAATGAAATAATAATAAAATAAATAATAAAATTTATCAAGTTTTTGTTGCAATGTCAGCAGTGGGATTTGTGCTGTGAGAAGGAACATCCCTTTTCCTTTATCAGCTCAGCGGAGTGTTATGTTCCTCACATTCATTAAGGTTTTTTAATCAATGAAATAGATATGTTGTTCAAAAGCAAGAACTTCCAGGGTTTTGAAGAGTATGTGATAAGTATTGGGCAGAAAGGCCATGGGTCAGAGCTCTGATGGCAGCACAAATGTAAAGAGTGCAGGAAGATGTGCTATTCATTTAGTAGGTGACACTCAGACTGTAATAAAACTCTGACCTGGAACATATTTGATTCACTACATTGATCAAAATACTGTTTCTTAGAGTAAAGATAGGGTCAAATATTGTTGGATATAAGGTAGTACAAAGAAGTAGCTCCTAATCATTTACATCTCCTTGCTGAATCCCTGTGTCGGTACAAAGTGGGCTAGTACAGGCAGAATTTAATGCAAAAAGACTATTTAAAACCATAGGACTGGTGTCAATGTTTAATGAAGACTTAGGAGGTCTTGAGGAAAACAGTAAACCTTATACATTTCCAGGATGATTTTCTTTGCCTTAACCAATGAATATTGCATATTCTTTTTAAAAATCTACAAATAATGGAATGAATGAACAGCTTGTTTGGACACATTTAGAACTTTCTTTACAGTGCCAACACTGAAAACTATTTCAGTTCATTACAGAAATTTCCTTTTTCTTAATGTAATTACAGAAATTACTTATAAAACCAAAATATATATAATATGGAGAGGCAATTACAGCAATTGTTTATTATTTTTTAGTTCGTGGTTATGTGAGTAGAAAATACGAACTCAGCAAATCTGCAATTTAGTCCAAGAAATACACTTTATTTTTAAATCCTGCAACAAACATATAGCAAGAATCTATGTGAAACATGCTTTGTTACTTTCCCTTTCCCTTTCCCTTTCCCTTTCCCTTTCCCTTTCCCCTTTCCCTTCCCTTTCCCTTTCCCTTTCCCCTTCCCTTTCCCTTTCCCTTTCCCTTTCCCTTTCCCTTTCCCTTTCCCTTTCCCTTTCCCTTTCCCTTTCCCTTTCCCTTTCCCTTTCCCTTTCCCTTTCCCACAGAGCAGGGTAACACACCACTTAGAAATGGATTTTAACCAAGGTATGGAGTAATTTCCAGGTTGCTCTGGTCAAAATTACACCAAGAGTGTTTTGAGGAGCTTTTTTTTTGCCTTACCCCTTTTCAAGGAGTTAGAAGTTAAAGAGGTAAAAATTCAGCACATTTTCAAAAACATTACTCTTATTTCATCCTTAATTATTACCCTTGAACTGTTCCCAATTTTTAAATGCTAAACAATTCTTATTAGCAAACCCAAGAACCTTTCATGCTTTTCTACTTCTTTTTATTTTTCCTGTCATATTCTCTCACCTGCATAACTCAAGGCTTACCTGCAGTGGTTTACATATGTGCCTGTCACTACAGCAATTTCTGTATTGCTGTGGCTGTACCCCTTTCTGATGTACTGTCACTTGTGGTTACCCTCTGTTTCACCCTGCCTGTGGGGCCCTTGACCCAGAATCCATATTTAAACTAAATTATAGCATAGTTTTGAGTTCATTAATATTTTAAAATAATTCAAACACCTGTTCTAAATTCATCAGAAAACAGTTTTCTCCAGAAGTTATTGGAGTAGTAGTTGCAAACAAAAGAAAAAAAGACAAAAATGTTCTTTCCTGGTATAGTCAGACATATATTTGTACAAAGTGAATTGTCACTTTGATATGTTTTAGAGGATCAGGATCTTCATCAGCTTCAACACAGTAAACAAAAAAGAACTGTCAATGGGTCATGCAGACACATTTTAGACCACAGAATAATTCTCTCTTCAGCTTCTCACAGTCTTAACTTTCAGCTCACTCATGCATCTTAAAGACATTGGTCATCAAATTGCAGTTAGAGCATATAGAGCTCACTTTATAATTTCTTACTGATTTTACTGTTCAGTTTTGAGTGATAATGTGAAAATTTTAATAGGAATTCACAGTTTGACTTTAACAGAAACTAATAATTAATTGTAGAATTTATATTCTTTCGTGCTTTTAAAAACTTACTAAACTACAGAAAGTTTCAAATAAATAGAACTTAAATCAGTTCTCATACATAATGTAAATAGTCTATTTTACATCCTCATAATTACATAATTCCTATATTTGCAACATCAATTGAGATACAATGAATGATTTTACAAATGCTTCATTAAAGTAATTTTAAGTTGCAATGTTTGTACAAATATCTTTTCAAAACTCTTTCTGTCCTCTAAAACTCCATTTTCTCTGTGCAACCAGCTTGAAGCTGTAGAAAGGTTAAGCATGTAGAGCTCATATGCACAATGTATATATGAAAATATTTACATGACTGCCTGCACAGAAAACAGAAGCAGAACCATGGAGTACTCAGAAAAACAGCACAAATGACCGGTCCTTTTGTGAGGAAAAAAAAAAAAAATAAAATACATGAATATGTATATATTAGATAAATGGATATTAATATGGATATAAATTAGAAATAAATTAGATTGAAAATAAATATATAAATGTGCCTATCTATATATCTATATATAAAGATATATGTCTATATACACATATATTTATATTTTTTTATATTTTCGTGCATATATATATATATTTATCTCTTAAATTTCTCCAGCAGCTGGGCTCAGCTGCTCTGCCCAGCTGCTGGCCTCTGGATGCCAGCCTTCCCAGCTGCTGGCACATGGGCAGGTGAACTGTGAGGCTGCAGCCCGGCGGGTTGCTGGTACAGACTGCTCCCTTCACAAATCACACACACACAGGAGCACACACACACACAGCTAGCTGGGGAAGCCCTGGTCACTTTGACCTCTCCAGCTGCTCCCAAGGTTTAACAAACCTCTGGATCCCAGGCCATGTCACCTACTCACCAGCTACTCTGATTTGAGCTTGATGTTATTAGTCCCTCCTATCAATAATACAGTTTAACTCAATCTTGCATGCTGCTACATACATGTTGTAAGTACAACTGCTACTAAATTCTATTGTATTAAACAAAAAAACTGATGGCTTTTGAAGGAAAGGCAGTTAGGAACCATTTTCTTCACACATTTAGCTGAAATTTTAGAGTAATTCAATGTTGTGTCCCCATCTGTGTTGTGAAATCAATGTTCTGCCATCCATGAAATCACATGTGGCTCAGGTTATACACATGCACTTCTGGTTGTGCAAGAAAAGATGCATATCTTTTTGAGAAGGCAGGCAACCTGTAAATCATGATGGAATTTATGCACAATGTAAAATTACATACATTTTTCACTGGGGAAAAAAAAGCAATCATATTGGAGAAATGTACAATCTGATCCAAACTAACCTGAAATTGATATAATTTAAATGTAACTGTCTTGTGACTATACTCATCACTGAGTCACAGTAGTCCAAGCAGTTCATATTAAATGTGATGGAATAGCAACTATTTCTATTGAGACCAAAATTGCAAATATATAGGTGGTTTTAATTGTGTCAAAGAAAGTCCTTAGACCTTAATATCAGGACTATACACTTTTAAAGAAAAATTAGGGCATTTCTTTTCCAAGTCCAGAATACTATTTACTTTTATTTAACATAAGTAAACTTAAATTGCTTTTGTCTCAGAAAAAACTTTTTGTTTTGTGCAGAGAAAAATAGGATCTTGTAATGTATTTATTTATTTATTTATATTTCATTGGGTGAGTTAGAGGACATTATATGTTATATACATAACTGTGTTATAATGAGACAACTGTTCTGAAAATCAGAATGTTCTTGGCTATTTGAAAAGCTGATGGAGTATCAGCAATTATTCTCTGTGACAAGGACAAACAAGAAGATAAATGAAAACTTTATTTTCCCCACTCTCCGAGAAATACAAGAAAGATGCCCAGGGCAAACAATGGTGTTCCCTATCAGTGTCACTACTGATCACAAATGTCCTGAGGTTGAGAGTTATCCCACAAGCTTTTGTAAGTTCCCCACCTCATGCCTCAGTGGGGAAAGACACAGGTGATGGACAGGTTACCAGAGAGGAGGAGGATGCTTGCCCATCAGCTTGTGCTGCTGACCATTAGGAAAGTTAAAATACAATTTGTTTCTAGTAAGATTTGAGTCATTTAGCTTCCTCAGGCTTAATCAGTAGTATCTGATCTAGATATTCAAGAGAAGGCTGAAGTGTCAGGAAGAGAGAGAAAAAATGTTTCCTGTGATGTTGGTCCACCTAAAAGACTTTCTGCTTGCAAATACTGCAGTGACACTGGCTCTGGTGGTGATTGTACCCTTTGCAAGGGCTTTGGAACAGTTATGGCATCAAAGCATAGCATAACAGACTAAACAAGAAAAAAAACAAACACATAAAAAAATAAGCAGGTGCAGTCTCATGGCTCTACAGCTGTGTAGTGGAATTTTTGTGAAGGCATGTAATATCTTGGAGGTGACAATTTTGACACTGCCCTTGATTGCTGACTGTATGACCTGACTCTGCTCCCACTTATATATCTCTTTAGAGTTTTATCAGGAGCTCCTTGTTTGTCCTCAGACCTCCTGCTGCCTTTCTGTTGTTTTGTGTATTTCAGAATTGTTCATTCTTAAAGGAGATCCTCCTTTAAAATTAGCCAGCTCTCTTGGGCTCACTTCCAGGAGTTTATCTCACAGACCTCTTCCAAGAAGATGTCTGAACAGGTCAAAGTCTTTTTTCTCCTGATAATTAGGGTTGCAATCCTATTTTCATCTTTGCCTTTTCCCAGGTTCCTCAACACCACATCTCATGCTTTAAGGTACTGGACTATTATTGCTTCTGCCCTTATCTCTCTGAGATACTGTAAGAGACAAAAATCCCTGCATTTTCCCATCAAGGCAAGTCTGGAGCACTGTTGTGGAACTTTCTGGGATGTTTATGATGATTCCTAGTCCCATATTGAGGAAAGGTAGATAAGAGTAGAACTTGGAGTGTGTATGTGCATAGTCTAGATGCTGCCACAGCTGCTAAAAAAATTTCATCTGGAATGTGGATAAAATTCCTTCCTTGTGAGGAAGACCACTTGAGGAGCTCCATTTTTACCGTCTCTTAACAACTTGATTTATCTCTGTCCATTTTCTTCATTTGCTCCACAACCCCTTTTATAATCCTCTTTTACACTAGCTACGTTCAATAATTCCTGCATGGTTTGATGTAGTAATTTGTGTGTGATATTATAGTTATATGGAGCAGAAAATTAAATTATCATAATAATCTTTTTTTGCCTTAACTTCTTTGAATATCTACTTTTTCTCGAAATCTAAATTTGTATTGTCATCCAGGAATACTCTGTTTTCCCAGAATATAATAAAGTTGACCCAAAGCTCATTAAAATCACTGCAAAGATGACTACTGCCTTCAGGCCCCTACTGAACAATGAAATATTATAGACCATAAAGCTCCTAAAAATGTGTAAAATAAAGATTTAGGATATAGGGACTGAAATCTTCATTATATCTCTGCAGAAATACTACATTTGAGCATAAAAAAATTCAACCAGTCTTAAAATATGCTCACTAGTAACTGTTCATAGCTCAATCTAAGAAAAATCATATAAAAATAGTATTTATGTATCTCAAATGTGGCCTGCAGAGTTGAAGTAGTAGACATATATTATTCATATTTTTAGCAGCCTTTGTATAACATTATGCCTGAAAATCATTCAAAGTCTGATCCAGAAATCCAAGAGGAGTTTTAACACTGATCTATGAGGGAAACACAGGTAACACAAATTGTAAGGTAGAAAAGAATTCAGGTCAGATTGATGTATTTGCTAAGACTGCTGAAAGGTCTATAAAATCTTTTCTTTTCCTTCCTTCATTTTAAAAGGAATATAATTCCAGTAGCCTTATCTATGGAAATGGAGTAGATGGCCAACCCAAAACGTAAGCTAGTTCTAAAAGAACAGAACAAAACATATTAAGCAGTCTTTATAGTCCATCTGAAATACTGAAGGTGAACTAGCCCTTTCTCTCTCATTTTTATATTTATAAAATCCCAGTATTACACACAGATTGTAGAGTATTTCCTTAACATTATTTTCACAGACTGAGGAAAATATGTGTGTAATTACCTGTGACTAAACACATTAAAGCATCTGTTTTAGTGAGATTTTTCTCACAGTGAACTGTGCAAAGATTTCTCTTTTAGCAATTACCTCTCAGGGAACTTTGTTGAAATTTCATACTGTAAGCTTCTGGAATACAAGTATTTCAATATTTACTGGAGCCTAGAAGTTTTTTAAGATTATGGGAGGTTGACCCTGGTCAGACAGCAGGGGCCCACCTGGTGCTGCTCCAGGAAGAGAAAATAAATGAAAGGCTTGTGGGTTGAGATAAGGACAGGGAGAGATCACTCAGCAGTGACTGTCATGGGCAAAGCAGACTCCAGGAAAAATGGATTTCCTATTTTATCAATTAAATCAGAATAGAAAAATGATAAATAAAAGATCAATTTTCTCCCCCTGTCCTTACTTCTGGACTCAAGTTCACTCCTGATTTTTCTGCTTTCTCCCTCACAGTGGCGCATAGGGACAGAGAAGATGGACTGTGGTCATTTCAGGACACTTCTCTCCCATTCCTTTCTCCTCAGAGGGAGGACACTCTTCCTTTTCTTCAGTGTGGGGTCCCTCCCAAAGAAGAGAGTCCTCCACACACTGCTCCAACAGGAGTCCTTCCTATGGGTACAGTTCTTCACAAACTGCTCCAGTGTGGGTTCATTCCACAGGATGCAGTCCCTCAGGAACAGGCTGTTCCAGCATGGATCCCCCACGGGGTCACAAGTGCTGCCAGCAAACCTCCTCCAGTGTGGGCTCCTCTCTCCATAGGCCACAGGTCCTGCCAGGAGCCTGTTCCAGGGTAGGCTTCCCACAGGGTCACAGCCTCCTTCAGGCACTCACCTGCTTCACTGTGGCGTCCTCCAAGGGCTGCAGGTGGATCTCTGCTCCCCCATGGACCCCATGGGCTACAGGAGCACAGCTGCCTCACCAGGGCTGCAGGGGAATCTGCTCCAGCACCTTTGCTTTACCTGATAAAATTATCACAGAAAATGTAAGGGAAAAATTAAACACCCTGATTCCAAAGCCTAGCACAGAAAAAACTACCAAGTCATTTAATGGCTAGTTTTCATAAAGCAAAAATGTGAATTGAAATATCTTTCTTTGACCTTTGCTTCCCCTCCCATTCATCTTGCATAGCTTTCTGCCTCAGCTTTAACTGGGAACAGCAAAGCAGCAGTTTATTGCGGAAGAAGCCTTTGGAAGTCAGAGAAAGTTGTAGGATAATATTATTGACAGACTCTTGAAAGTAGAAGTATGAAATTTGTTCCCACTAAACACCAGTCCCTGGTTTTAGAGGTGTATTAACAGTTGCAGCTCTGGATTTCTGTCTAGCAGTGGACAGTATCAGTTTTGTCTTTTGCTTAGATTTTTTTCCTTTCTTGTTATTTACCCTTTTATTCCCATTTTCACCTCACCCTGAATTTTTAGGAGGATCATGGACCTTTTGTCTACAGGAAGTCTTTGTGAGGGCCTGTACTAGAACGTCCTTTCTTGCAAGCAGCTCTTCTGCAGGGTTCTGCATGAGTACTTCTTCACAGGCAGCAGTTGACTAGAAATTATTGGAGAAACCACCAGAATGTAGGTGCTAATGTAAACTACACTGAAGTTGTTCCAAATACTGTCATCTTGTTTGGCACCCTCTAACTGTCTTGAAAACGCATGTTATACAAACTTGTTAACTGGTTCATTTTTTCCAGTTTCTCCCCTATAAAATGATGTCTGAACCTAAGGCCTGGGGACTTCTGAAGTGCACATATTCCACTTGTCAGTACAGACAGTAGAAACTTCTGGCTAAAATTTTGTAGCCTGTTGTGGTCTAGACAGTATTTTCTCCAGCTGTTTTATTAGCCCATAGGATGTTATCAGAAAAGTATTCAAAGGCTGGCTGCGTTGGAAGTTATTGTGAAGTGATGTACCAGAGCACATGCTTGGATGGAACAGGACAAGCATAAGAGGAGAGAATGGCCAAATAAGTGATGGATGATCCTCCCCTGCTACTAATTAGACAAAATTAGTTGTACTTGGAGATGGGGAAATTATCACCTCAGTTGTAGAAAGGATTACTTTTGATGACTTCAATAAGATTCTCCTATTTTAATTTTTATGTTTGGTTTACTGAAGAACAAGTAATAATGGAGTTCAGTGTTAAGGGTAACATCCAGTTGCAAAGTTCAATTCTACACTACTGAGAACAGAGGGGTTAATTTTTCTGACACTGTCATAATATTGTTTCTAAAATAATGTGTATATACAAATGTTTTAATTGAGACTCAAGATGTCCTCAAGAAAATAGAGCAGAGCCTTGGAAGACAGCAGCTGAGTGGACACCAGGCTGCACCAGTAGTTTTGAGAATGTAAATATTTGCAGGAGATGCTGGAGAGAACCAGAAAGCAGCTATTCCATAGACAGATATTTCTCCAAGCCCTAATTTTGGCCTGAGCAGAAATCGAAAAATAATGGCACTATAGGCTCCTCTTTTAATAATTATTTAATCTAGAATTTACCAACCTTTATCAACTTTTCTGTAGCAACAAGTCCTTATCAGAGTTGAAGGCCCATAATTATATTTCATTTTAATATATACAGTAACAGATCTTTCTAAAAATTTTATAAATTTTGGCTTCTTGGTGCCATGCATGTAAGACATATGCTGGCAAGAGATTTACATCTATAAATAAAGATTATGAATAAATCTTTAATACCTATAAATAGATTTATATTTATATAAAATCTATAAATATAGATTTTATTCTATATGTGTAGAATAAAATTGTATATACACATAATTTTAAAAATTTTGTTTATTTATATTTTTATGTACTCAGTTTAGGTATTTCTAAAGAGATTGAGTCACAAGCTGACATTGTGGCCTCTTCTGCTCTTGGAGATTTTTACTCCAAGAGAACATTTTAAATGCTCATTTTATAATCTGATTTTCAGACTCTGAATGAAGAGCTACTAAGTTATCTAAGTTTAATAAAAATGATATGAAACATAAAGGTCGACAGTGACGTTATCCTCACAGCATTATATTGATTTGATCTTATAGAGATAAGCTATAATGTTATTTATTAAAGATTTAATAAACCACTGGCTATCAATGAACATTTGAAAAACTAGAAGGAATAAAGAAAAACCCCCTGGTAAGAGTCAGAAAATACTGAATTTGTGTTTCTAAAGAAAAAAATAAGTAAGCAAATAGAAAAAAAAAAGAAATCCCTTTCTAAATTATGCACTGACATACCGTATGCAAAATCTTTAAATTTTATGCCCACTGTGGATTTCATGCAATGTATTTAATCCTTAGAATTAAATATTAGAAACATATCAGGCATTGCTGACTCTTCACACTCCATGTTACTGGAACTAAGGACCATATCTTTCAAAGACTTTCTAGCATTTTCCATGGGTTTAAAAGACAGATACTGAGAACTTTACCTACATGGATTTACTCCACTTCCCATAATTGCTCCCACTGACATTACAAGCAAAACCAGTATGATAATCTATGATTTAAGGTTTGAAATTGTATCATTAAATTGTATGATTATGCTATGTAATAAAAATTTCCAGGCTTATTAAAAGGTAAAAACTCTAGCACTTGTCTATCTAAACCTCTACCATAAAAGAAAAGGTAGCCTCTCACAATCTGTTTTCAATTGGATAGATGATTAGGGTCTTTCTCAATTAGTTCAACAAATGAGTGAATAAAATTGTAACATTATGGCATAAAATAGTTTTTGAACGCTTAATGTGATTGAGCACTCACAGCAAGATTATCTAGTAATGACCTTCAGAATCCAAATCAAAAGAAACCCACAATTTATACCTGTTTCCATAATACAAGTATTATACTTTTTTAGATTTTATTAATAAATCTTAAAAATGTAAGATCTCAAAACTTTTTCCTGCATTTAATTATATAAGGTCACATCTAAGAGGATTTGAAGCTTCAAATATTTGGGGTTCTTTTTTATTTTCACAGAAAAGGAATTTATTTGGTTAAATAGAGTAGGTTCTTACATTTAACAAACATACCATAAGGACTGTTATAATTTCATAAGCCACATCTTCAGAGGGTAAAAGTGAAGATGTCTGAAAAGAAGCTGTTACTAGGTAAGTTCCTCTAGCAGAAGGCAATGTTTTTGCAAATATATTTCAAGGCTGTTCAGAATGTTAGTTTTGCCCTATCATGTTCTGCAGCTGGAAGTATCAAGTTTTCTGAATCCTTACCTTAAAAGAGAACATTCAATATTTAAATTACATTTAATGCAGAAGTAAAATAAAGACACTGTTAATTTTCTCTATAAGTCACTGGGATAATTTTATTTTTGACAATCTTTAATTTTCAGAGACAATTCTGTTCATTATAATGACAAAGTTGTGAACAACTTGTTAAGGTCAGGTTTTTGATTTGTGTTCTATTATGCAGGAGGGGGTGCAAACCGAAAGGTAACATGGCAGAGTTTAAAATTGTGTATTTTTTCATTTTTGAGATATATTTTTGGTAAATCATTACTGAAATCACCATGAAGAGACCAGTGAGAACTAATGTATATATGTTTATGTATATGTGAACACATAATTTTTCACTTAAAATTTATGGTAACGGGCAATGTGATAAAGATCCAGTGCCTTCAGGAGAAATCTGAGTTGTGAAGTCATTAAGGTTAGAAAGGATCTCAGGGGGCATCTAGACCAGCCACCAGCTTCAAACAGGGTGAAAACTGAATTCTGACCACTTGCTCATGGTTTTGTCCAACTAGAATTTGAAGATCTCCAAGGACAAATGCTAAATAATCTGGAAAGTACAAATTATTCTCATGCCTGATTGTTCACATAGTCAAACCTCCTGAATTCCAATTTATGACCAGTTTCTAACTTTCCTACTGTACCCCTCAGTAAAGAACCTTGCTCTCTCTTCTTGCCAATCTACCCTGCAGTTTTAAAAAATGGCTATTATATTGCTCCTCAACTCTCTCCTCTTATTTGGGCCATTAAAGAAGAAATAGTCTTTCATGCAACCAAGGGCAACCGAGCTTTGCTCAAATTATCCATGACAAGCAGAGAAAAATTTTATATATCTTTGAAATGTTTTATAAATTTGTATTCTTCACACCTTCCCCCTAAGGACTTGACCTATGGTCCAGAGAAGCCAGTGGCACAACACCTATTGATTTCAAGAGTTTTACATCAAACCAAAACAAAAGGAATTTTTCAGGTTTCTTACGAGTTTTTGAACTTTGACTAGGAATTTAACAGGGGTTTTTCAAATCCCAAACACACAACATTTGGGAGAACTTGGAGTGGAAAAGTGTGTATAATAAATACATGAATAAATTGAAATAAACCACTTACAAAAGTAGGTCAGAAAAAAATAAACCAGAAATTGTTTTTTGGTGTTTTGTTTTGTTTGTGGGGGTTTTTGTTTGTTTGTTTTTGTTTTTTAATTAAGCATAATATTTATATGTTTCCTAGCAAATGTGATGATCTCTTTATGGGGAAAAATTCTTCCTTAACCTATCAGAGTAATCAAATGAAAAGCTTTACAACAGAAATTCTTTTGCTGGTACATGTGAACAAGATTTTTTTTTTTTTTTTTTTTTAAATAAAGGATTTCAAAAGTATTTCACATAGGAAAAATGCAAGACAATATTATGCAAATTCCACTATTAGTGATTGAGAAGCCAATAAGGAGAGGAGCTCTGCTGGACCTCAAGTTCATTAACAAGGGAGGACTTATTGGAGAGCTAAAGGTTGAAGGCACCGTTGATTTCTGTGACAATGAGATGGCAGAGCTCAGGATCCTGAGAGGAGAGAGCCAGGCAAAAACCAAGATCACAACCTGGACTTCAGGAGAGCAGATAATTTCCTCTTCCAGGATCTACCTGAAAGAATCCCATGGGATAAGGCCCTGTCATGGAGAGGGGCCCAAGAAAGTTGGTTGATATTCAACAATCCCCTCTTCCAAGCTCAAAAGCAATTCACCCAAGATGTACGGATGAGCAAGGAGCTCCTGGCAAAACTTAAACACAAAAAGAAAGCCTAAAAATGTTGGAACCCTCAGCAATATTAAATGAAGTATTGCTAGCAAGTTGAGGAAAAGGATCCTTCCCCTTTCCTAAGTGGTGGTGGGGCAGCATTTTGTGTCTTGAATCCAGTTCTAGGCTCCTCAGTACAAGAGAGACAGACATCCTGAAGAAAGTCCTGTGAAAGTACACAAAGATGGTTAAGAAACTGAAGCATTTATCCTGTGAGGAAACATTAAAACAGTTGGGTATCTTTAATCTCAATAGAAGGCTAAGAAACGTTCTTAACAATGTAAAAATATTTGAATGGAGAGAGGAAAGAAGACTAAGACAGACTTTTCTTAGTGCCCAGTGGCAAGGCAAGGGGCAACAGACACAAACTGAAATACAGACAGTATCATCAAAACATCAGAAAACACTTTTTCTGTTAGAATGACTGAACACTGGCACAGATTGCCCAGAGAGCTGGCGGAGTCCCTCACCTTGGGGATAGTCAAAAGCCACCTGAACACAGTCCTGGATAAGTGGGTTGAGCAGACAGCCTGGATTGAAAGAGCTCTGGAAGTCCCTTATTCCAGAGGAAGCTGGTGTCAACTATTCTCTCATTTTGTGTTTCTCTGACTCTGTGGTTGCTTGATCATATGCTCACCTATAAATAAAGAAGATTAGATGTGGATGTTTTATAAGGAATGCATAATTCATTTTCAGTACATCTGCCATATAATCTTAATTCATTTTTGAAAGAAAATTCAGGGCTGAGAATAAACAGATTTGCAGTAAACTGCATATATTCTTCTATAGCCATCTCTACAATAGTTTTCTATTTTGATTTTTTTTCTCCAGGGTCAGCATTTTATTCTTGGAAACTACTTCAAAGAAAATAATGCATCATATTTTAAAGAAATTTTTGCAAGCATGACTTCTTTTAACCTTCTCAAACCTCTGTAAGTCTTTCAGTTTCAATGGTGCACTTTGCCTCATTCATCCATACACTATCCACTGACTCTTGCATGACAGGAAAGTGAATGAAACATTTTTGCTTAAGCTCACACTTTCAGTTTCTTTTGCCAAATGCAGTACTCATGATTATGTTGAGAATGAACTTCAGTTAATTCCATTTGCCTTACTAAGGATTCCAGACTTTGTTCATTTTGCTATGTGTCATTAAATAATCTAAATGGTTGATATTGGCAAGGCCTAGACAGATGCTAATACAGAAATATTATAAAAATAGTACAGTTTGGTTTTTGGTCTTCTTGTAAGCACATAATTTCCTTTTATTTACAGAATATAACATACTTTTCAGAAATTATGTAATTTCAGAACTAACTGAATATAAAACCGTTTCTCAAATTAAGCATTATTTAATATTTATTATTTATATATTCACTCCTGAAGCCTATCAGTTTTTCTTTCTACAGGGAGACAATAGCGAATGATACAACGTTTATAAAGCTTGAAAATACTGTGAACATCTAAATGTTACTTTGGGCCTCAAGCAGAAATGGAAAAGGTCTCATGACCTTCTTACTATTCAGCATTATATATTGTTCATAAGTTTCATTAACCTTTAATTTCTTTATTAATAGATGAGAAATATATATACAGACCTGATCAAAATGCCCTTTTTAATCAGAATTTGGCTATAATAGATAGTTTTTCATGTTTCTACCGGAAGTGAATCACAGATTGCAAAGAACATTATAGAAGATGTTTTCCATTTGGTGTTCGTTGTGACATTTTAAAATTCAAGACAGAAGTTTCCTACTGGCTTAATCTAGTTTAAATGGACTTCTGGAATTCAGTTCTCTAGAACGGCCTTTCTGTCTCTTTTGCTTTCTTATTGCACAATACCGAGGCACTGCGCTGTTGGCATTCATTATTTCTTTAGCTTACTAAATTAACTTTGACACAGTTCAAGCCTCTCTTCTAATATCAGTGCTTAAATTTACACCATTTCAGACATTTCTCAGTGCATTGCACTACTTAATCCTAGCATAGGCTAAATGGTTCTTTGTTACCCAAATAGGCGTCGCTTATGGCTGATATGAAACAAACAGGTTGGTTACCAAGATTTTGAAAGACCATTTGTAACTTACATAGATGATTCCTGGTTTTTTTTTGATTAATGTGTTGGATTTGTCTGCATTTGATTTAGTTCTAAAAATGAGGTTTGTATATTAATTTGATAAAACCACTATTACAAACAGTCTGTGATAGGTTCTCCAACTTTACCTTTCACTTTGCTTGAAGCTTGCAGCATCCCCTTGGCATGTAAAAAGGTAAGTAATGGGATTGACAGAGCCATTTGACACTGACTGGAGAGTTTGTGACAGCTGTCAGAATTCCCCTAGTAGAGATAGTTGTGCTGCACATCTGCTGCACTCAATTCTTCAGCTCTAGAACATTTACATCTACAGTGAAGTCTTGTCAGATTAATTCCTTTTACACTAGAAATGTCAATTCTACAACTCAAAGAAAGGATTAATTCTCATTAGATTTTCTCTCACAAGAGAGCTGTCTTTTTTTAAATATTTAATCTCATTATTAATTTATGGGGTCCTTTTCAGAACCCTTCACCCCAGGAGAAGATCTTAATATCCAAATAAAACTTATCCTTCCCCTTCTGACCACCCACATTTCTGCTTTGTGCTGAGCTGATCTTATTACCAGTGTTCAACAAATGAGCTGAAAAAAAAAAAAAAAAAGCATTAAAGGACTAAGGAAATAGTCAACAGGAAATCATCAACATTCTAGTTCTCAAAAGAAAAGACAGCATGACATGCCAGATAGACATACAGATAGATGAGAAAAATTTCACCTTTTAGAATACCTGTGAAACTCCACTGCAGCACATACTACATACCAAACTTATGGTAACGTGTCAGATGAGTCCTGGAAGGTGAAGGTTGGGAAGGAAATGTGAATCTTAATGTTCTTTTCCCCAAAGTAGCAAATCAAGTGTGAAATGATATTTTCCACACTGGTGATCTGAAGTATAATTTACAAGGAAAATAGACTGTATATGCCTCAGCCTCATATGCTTTCCCAACTATATATCAAATTGCTCTCATAATATCTTTGCTAATTAAGTACTTAGAGAATTATCTATGTTTATTGATTTTGATAAGATTCAAGATGACAGATTAGTGCATGTTCTGGAATGTGCTGGTGACTCAAAATATACCCACCATTTTTAGGAAAATCTGTACTGAACACAGAAAGAGCAATATTAATAAACCATATAACAACACATAATACGTGTTGTGCTCCATTTCAATAAAAATATAGAGTAGGTATTGAATCAAAAAGTGTAAGTGATACTGAGAAGAATGCAAAATTAGTGAAATGATATATTAATGACAAAAGATGTATGGAACAATGAAGAAGCTATTGAAAAGTAAGAAATGTAGGAAACCTAAAATCAGTTTAAATCTAAACTGTCAAGATCTGTGCCAAAGCGACCAAGTGATAGACTCCATGATAGATTCCTATGATGCAGGAGTCTAATAATACAGAGAATAGGAATGAAAGAAGTAATAAATGGAAAGAGGTTTATCTAAAAAAATATTTTGACAGATTCTGAAAGGGATTTGGCATAGATTATTTAACTTCTTCATCCCTTTGTGACTAATGAAATATTATATGGCAAAAAAATGTGTAAGGGAAAAGATATGAAGCGTCGCTGCCATAAAATAAGTGCTGTTTGAAGTGCTAGATGACTATTAACAGATTTATGTGAATGATTGCATTTAAGTATTTTAATTTTCATAAACAAAACAAGGAAGTGGAGACAGAATGACAGATATAACAGATATATCAGAAATTTTGCAGAACAGAGTGCTATACAAGAGACAGCAGATGAATTTACAGTTTTCAGGGTAATAAATCACTGGCTTCCTGCAGTGGATTGACCCTGTCTGGAACCCAAATGCCCATCCAGCTCTCTCACCCTTCCTCTCCTGGACAGGGGGCAGAAGATGATCAGAGAGCTGGATCACTTTCCCTATGAAGACATGCTGAGACAGTTGGTGTCTCAACTGCCTGGAGAAAAGAAAGCTCCAGGCAGACCTTCTATCAATCTTCTTCTATCTACCTAAAGGAGGCTACAAGAGAGCTGGAGAGGGACTTTTTACAAGGGCAAGTAGTGACAGTACAAGGATTAAGGGCTTTAAACCAAAAGAGGGTAGACTTAGATTAGCTATTAGGAAGACATTCCTTAACTGTGAGGGTGATTAGGCATGGAATAGGTTGCCCAGAGAAGTTGTGAATGCCCCATCTCTGGCAGAGTTCAAGACAGAACTCTGAGCAGCCTGGTTTAATGGAAGGTGTCCCTGGCCATGGCAGGGGGCTTGAAACTAGATGATTTTAAGGTCTCTTCCAACCAAAACCATTCTATTATTCTATTATTTTATGATTCTTTGATTTTATTTCTGGTATGTTATCAAGACTGTCTTAGCCATAAATCCCAAACACAGCACCATCTAGTCTCCTATGAAGGAAATTAACTCTTCCCCAGACAGACCTAGAATAATCTCCACCCCTTATTCTGCATCATTAACCTCATGCTGAGCAACACAAATGGAGGAGATGGAGATTGTGGGGTAGAAATCTTTGTACAGAGACTAGATGGGCATCAGTCTTCTTGTTGAAGTCCATGACTAAATTTGCATAGTTTTATTTTAATGGGTTTTTCCTTTCCTTTTCCCTCTATTTTTGGAACTATGCTTTTCTCACCCCGGGAGTTCCCTCACTTTTTTTTCTTTTTCTCTCCTCCACCTTTTGAAGGGTCTGAAGTGAACAGAAGGCTGAGTGGCACTCATCTTCTGTCTGGTGTCTGCCCACTACACCCCTTTATTCACAGGCCTTATTTCAGAGAGAGTGGAAACTTAGCGGTAAGATTGGATGAACAGCTGAGGGACAGAAGTAGAATTATTTTCTTTTCACCCTAGATAGTAACTTTACTGGCATGTTCCATGTCTTTGTTATTCAAATATGAGTTACTGATAATGTAATACTTTACTATTTGAGAAGAAGAAGCAGCAAGTTCATAATGCAGTTAGCATCTTCCTTATTAAGCAGAACATCTCACCAGGAATATATAATTCTGATAGTTCATCAGACTATGAACTTTATCACCTTTTAGCCTTGTGTACAGTTTTGCGGAAGCTTATTGAGAACTCTTTTTTTTTCAGAAATCAGTCTTTAGCCCATTGATAAATTATTCAGTAATTTACTCAATTACCCTGGTATGAGTACATCATCTGGACTCTTTTGTCATTTATAAAGAAAGAACCATACGGCATCTGCCATGAGGGAATGTTGATTAAAAAAGAGATCCCTTTTTTCTCATATAAACAGTTTGTTAACTTTCATTGTACACTGAAATTCAAAACTCTCAAATTTTTCAGATTAGGATCATGCTGCCTGAACCTCGGTGTTGAGGAGATTGGTCTTTATATGGATGTTCCATAGAGAAAAGAGAAATGAGAGATCTAACCCTCCTGTTCACCCTCCATGTCACAGCACGTCTACTTTCTCAATGTACAGATGAAAGACAGAGGCTGGTATTGGTTATTATGATTAATAGAAACAAATAAATTAGGTAATAAATAATGTTACCACAGCAACTTTATGCTACTTTCCTAGCTCCATCTCCTCATTTCATTCCACACAGCGACAACCCTTGAAGCCATGAGACTTAACTATCAGTCATAGGAAACTGCATCTCTGAAATAGCCAATTTGCACAGAGCCAGACGTGGGAAAATATATCAGTGAAAGAGTTGGGAGGTAGATAGAAATCATGACATGAAAATTAGCCTTCTAGACTAGCTGCTCCTGGTGGGTTATTAGTGAGGTATTGGCAAGAACCACTGTAAAGACAGTGACTTGTTTACAGTTCCTCAGTTCTGCTGTATTCCTGAGATATGAGGTCAAAAACCAGTGATATTTCTGCCAAGGGCATATTACAACCATAAGCCCAGTGATTGTAGCTGCTCTTATGACACAGAGCTGTGCCCAAAGCACATACAGTTGAATATGTCAATTTTTGAAGGGAATAAGAGTTAGATTGCACTTTACAATTCAGTAACGATAAGAAGGTTAAAATAAGAGAAATTTTATACCCTCAACTCTGAGATTTTGTGGCTAATTTAACAAAATTTTAAGGGTCAAAAAAACCAGACATTTAGGTGTTTTGCCCATGAAAAGTCAAGAAATATGAAAAAAAGTTACCAAAATCTCTCTGGGCACTGTCTTCTCCTCATACACAATTAAAATATTACAGTATTTCAGGATAGCACATTGAGAAAAAATAAAGCACTCATAAGTGGCTTTGAAGTATATATTATTTGTCTTTTTGTCATGTATAAAATATAATGTCTCTTGTCTTAAAACAATTGAAAAATATTTAAACTGGGAAAATATTTTCTGAGAAAAACGTCCACACCATATATACTCATTTTAAGCCTTTTATTTAACATAGAGTAAACACAGCATACATTAAAATAAGCATAGCTTTCAACTTTATTTTCTCCCTCTTTCAGTGTATTGATTTCATTTTAAAGTATGTGTGATTTAATTCTATGACTCTATTTTGGCCTCCTCACTTCAAGAAAGAAGGCTGGAGTGTGTGCAGAGAAAGGTGGTTGAGCCAGTGAAGGACCACAAACCTTATGAAGAGCAGCTGAGGAACTTTGTGGTTGTTTAACCTGGAGCAAAGGATGCTGAATGGTGTGCATACGTCTCTTCTTTACACCTTGTTCTAGACACTGCTTTAAAAATCATTTCCATAGCTGTTATTCTAGGGAACGAAATTTAAAATTAACGGCCAAAATGCTGTATCATTAAAGGATAAAGAAAGCATTCTAGATGAGCAAACCTTAAAACCTTCTAAGCTTTTATGACAGTTTGTTTAGAAAAATGCTTTATTACTAAATTGGCCCCTGCTTTTTAGACACAGAGACAAAGAAAGAAAAAGCAACAAAAAATCCCTACAAAAATTTAAAAGGAAAATTGGGGGTTTTTTTTATTCCATTTTTGCAAGTTACAACATTGCCTTCAACCCATAAGTATACATCCACTGATTCATCAATCTAAAGTGTTCTGAATCAAGACAAAGTATTAAATTACTTACACCCTGCTCAACATAATTTTGAAATTCAATTTCTCTCAGATAGTGAGAGTTTTGATGATACAAAGACTGGAAGAAGTTATTGATGAAAAATGACTACATCGATTGGTAGGATCACATACAAAATTTTGAGGAGCTTTCATGCATGGTGTTGGTTAAGAACAGTATTTTTAAGCATCCAGTGTTTCTGACTTCCTGATTTTCTAGCTGCCTCTGAATACTGTTAACTACCATGTATTGAAGGACACTCTCTGTTCCATTTTGGGCTCTATTTCAACCATGCAAAAGGAAAACTATTTCAGCTGAGAGCTCAAACCGTCATCACAGCACAATCTGTTGAGACTTTCTAAGTTGTAAACCTCTTGTATCTGGAAATAGAGGAATTCTATCAGACTTTCAAGAGAAAGTTGTTCACTTGAGATCACCTTCACCAGTGGTACAAACTAGGAGTTTGACTTTGCTGTAACAGATTCACCTAGAAGGCACCATCTTTGCTCTGCTGTATTGTGAGAATGCCTCCAGGCCATTTCAGAAAATGAAACAGGGTTGACATGTGGGTATAATGATTCATGGTTTCTGTCAGCTTTCATTGTGGTGTCTGAGTAGATTGCCTCTTCCAGCTGGGCAAACAGTGACCTCTTGAGCCACTGAAGTTAATTCTGACAAGAAATGTGCATCAGATGCTTGAAATGTCATGCTTCATAGTCTAATATATTAATATAAAATCAAACAGACAGTGATTTAGAGTAGTATACCACATGGTGAACTGCAACAGCTCAAGGATGAAAAGGTCATCCACTTATACACTGACCTGCACAAAATTTTATTTGTATGAGATGCAGGTTTCATTGCTTTTTAAAATGAGATAAGAAAACGTTTATTTTTTGATTGCAACATAATCTCACTTGTTAAAAAAAAACCCCACCTAACAAAAAAGTCCCACTCACCTCAGGCTTATGTACATGACAGAAACTGTGGGAAATAAACTAATCAACATTGTCATGAGTGACCATTTTTTGCATTTCCATTTTGGGTGCATAGCTTAGGAATACACACACAAAAGGATCAAACGTCTGATCTGATGTCTAACAGTGTCAAAAATTATTTCTGGAGAATCAAAGGTTATGGACTTTGATATCATTCCTGGAAGTGTTTAAATGTTCTTTGTCAAAAAGACCTTCCATCCTTGGAAGTGTCTTTTGGGTATTTGGGAAACTCACAACATTACTCTGTACATCACAATTCAAGCCACTGTTTACACCTACACAGGTTTCCTTAGCAGAGCAATGAGTCTCCTGTGCTTTGTGGTGTGAATAGCTGCCTCACATACATAATTTATGTAGCTCTGACATACTGTCTGTGAGATATAAGTTCTGACCATGTTGAAGTCTGTAGAAATTCTGCCACATTTTCACACTTCTGCCTTAGGCTAAATGCTATGAAAGTCATTTGAGGCTCTTGCTATCTGGAGTCCAGTCTTAATCATATTTAATTACAGATAATCTGTTAAAACTCAGTTTGGCAAAATCATGAGTAACTTCCTTAGTTATTATTTCCTTCTAAAAAGATCAGGATGTCTCTATTTTACTGTTTGGTGCCATTTCAGGCATTTATTCTTTGACTATTCAAGCCTCTTTCATATACTACAGACACCATAACAAATTTTCTGTTGGGGAATCAAAAAATCTATTGAAACTGCTCTGTATAAGGATGAATTTCTGCTGCTATAAGAATAGCTGCTGGCAAAAACATCCTCAAAAAAACCCACCAAAAAATCAACAAAAAAAAACCCAACCAAAAAAAAAAAAAAAAGACAAAAAGAAGTTATGAATGCCATGTACAGACCTCTGCTATTTTAGTACCCTGCATTTCATGAGGCTTGTCTATTTATTAATTATTAAGTACTTCTAAAGACAATAGCCTTTGCTGATATCCCTCTGCTGTGTACACATGAGGTCTGTTGGTACTAAATATGGCACAGTGGTTTGTAGTGACAGTTTGTAGAAAGATTGCGGTGTTTTGTGAAGATGTAACATTTCCTTCAAAGGAAGAGGTATCATAAATCTAAAATAGATCACTAAAAATATGCCACTTTGGACCAGAGCAGTAGTGGCCTTCCTAGACCTCAAAGTCCTAGTAGATCTTTTTCCTTCTCAGCAACTGATGGGCAAAACTTTTTTCCCAAATGACAAATAAAATTTACAGGATGTCACATAGCACATAGAACTGACAAATAACAGGTGTTTGTTTTCAAGAGCAGTGTTAGATTGCAATACAAACCCACACCACTTGAGAGATCTATTACCTACTTCTTCCATGCTTGGAAACTGAAAACAATCCTATCACCTGCAGAGTCAGAAGCAGTTTGTTACTAGAGAAGCTACCAACTGATAGAAAGGATGTTAAGAGAATGGAAGAAAACTTGAATAACTTTTTGTTTATTTTCAGGTCAGATTTTTTTACAAAATTTACATTTTACAAAGCCTGCTTTTACATCTGTTTCTCTAATAGCTGTCTTGTTATTTTTCTATCAGTATTTTAAAAAGTTGTATGTCTCCCTTAAACAGTTACGTGTACTTTTTCCAAATCAAGTTGCAATTCTCATGATCAGATATGCAAAAATTGAATTTTGTACTAATCTGCTCAGTGTTTTCAGCAGAAAGTGATGCCAAGATCCTGTACTACCACATTCATGGAATAGCAATTTGCAATTAACAGAAGTCTGTATTCTATAGACAACAGAAATAAACAGGTGAAAGATGTTTCATTTTTCTAAAGGGTCCTCCAGCAACTGAATTCAGAATATCACCAAAACAAATACTTGTTTTGGTGTTGATGGGTATAAGACACAATAGCTGAACATAAAATACTAACAATTTAAATTTCTGCCTTATTTTTTTCTTTAAAATTATATGTGAAGCAATTTTAGGCATTTTTTCCCCTTCTCCAAAGTGTAGATATCTCGAGGTGTTCAGCATGGTTTATTATTAAGCCATTCACAATGGTACCTTTTTTATTTAATACGTGTTTTGAAGATACGAGGCAGTATTTTTACACAGTTCACCTATAATTGGTATCCACATGGACATTGATAAGTTGACCACAACTCTATGAGTACAAACATCAGCCAATTCCTCATCCACTGAGTGGTTAATTCATCAAAGCCACGTCTCTTCAGTTTAAAGGCGCGGTTGTCATGTGGGACAGTGCCAAATGCTCTGCACAAGTCCAGGTAGAAGATATCAGTTGCTCTTCCTTTATCCACCAACACTCCAACTCTTTGGAGAAGACCGTCAAGTCTTTCACTTCATCACATTGAATATTTGTCCAGATTCATATTAAGATTATTATCTCTTCACAGCAAAAAAGAAAGATAGATACTAGGAAATGATTTTCAAAGACTGATGCTACTGGTACAATTTAAGTCAAATTTTGCTTAAGGATCTGGCAAGAAGCATAAACTAACCTAAACATGTTTGAACAATTTCCAGCTATAGCGTCCTGGTTTAGTCTTAATTATAACCTTCTTCTGGCAGTAACCCCACTGGAATGATGGAAGAGAAGTACTAATCACATTAAGTGTGGCTGCCAGAAAATGTGGACAACTTCCCTCTGGAATACCCATCTTCCTAGATAAATATATGAAAGACTTCTTTAAAATGCAGTTTTTCCAGTAGACAGCAATGACTTATTCAGAGCTAATGTAGGCTTGAGTCTTCTCCCTTGGTCTATCCCCAGATAATTAATTAGTCTCTAATAACGGGAGTGTATCTCATGAAAGAGATACTTGGGGACTTTGATAGGTTAATTATTGGATAACAGCACCCTATCAGTTCTGGAAGAAACCATTGTCATCTACTATGTTAGCAGAGATTGAAGGGAAGAAAATGCATGCAGCTCATCATAGGTCTTAATGAAATGTATTTTTTGCAACAAAAGACTTCACAAATATCCCTGAAAATATCTGTATTGAGAAATTCTTCTAAAGGTTTGCTTCAGAATATTTAATTATTTTTGGTTCATGAGAAGCAACATTAAAAATGAAGCCACTGGTAAACACTGAGTTTTTCTTTATGCAGCACACACTTTTAATGTTTCATATCACTAGAATTCGTTAGTGGGGGTTTTTTCTGAGCAAAAGTATCTGTGCTACAAAATCAACATCTTTATTACAAAAAAGATAATAGCATCTTTCTTGTAACAGAATTTGTAGTGACAATCAATTTTTCCTTTTATTCATGTTTTAAAATTGAATTGAATTTTTACAATCTTTGCGAAAGTAGGAAAACCATGTGTTTATATTACTACACCATACAGCAGTCATATTTATTATATGAAACTACTTCACTTTTCAACAGGACTTGTTACATTTGCAAATTTGTTGGGGCACACCATCTCATCTGTCGGGGGAATCTCTGCTTGTGATGTACAAAATGAGTCCTTATTACATGTAATACAAAATATGTCTAAGCATGTGAAGCATGAAATTTAACTTTGGCTCATGCCATGTGGTTATGGTGCCTGCACAGGACAGGTGTGGATTGATAGTGTCACCATTTGGTATCTTCTTGCAGCAACACCAGCCATAAGCTATGAACTCAGAGTACTTTTCTTGGGGAAAATGAGTTTGCCTGAAAATCAGGTTTTTCCTTTTTTTAATTATACAGCTGAAGTAGTTTTGAGAATTCTACCAATTCCAAACTATCTTGGATAAAAACATCTTGGTGTTACCATGTATGCTACTCTTTGTACAGTATTTTATACATTATAAGACTTTATTGTCTTACAGGAACAATTTAAAAAATCAAAAAACTTAGGAAAGTGCATAACCTATTCATAATTGCTTAAGTTATAGCTTAAGTTATATGGTATCAGATAATAACAGACACCTTTTTCTTTCATAAACAGACACATGCATATAAAAATGGTAAAGATTAAAAAAACACAATTAAAATCTTCAGAAATATGCAAAAAACTCTTCATAATTATGTCATAGAAATTAACTCTTTTATTACTTCATTTGCTTGCCTGAGATTACAAAACCTTTTGGGAAGTCTTATACACATGGGATACACAAAGTTTAAATATTAGAAATGGGATAATCACTTAATATTCAGTAAAAAAACCTGAAGGTGAATTTCCAGAACATGGCTTTTATTGAAATTTTATTGGAACTTCAAATTCTGATCTGAAATCCTCAAAATTAATTTAACTTCTCAAATATATAACAGTTTATATAGTATACTCCGTATTTGGAGATGCATTTCTATTGAGCTAAGAGGAATGGATTAAAAAAGAACAGTGAGACAGAGAATTAAGATAATTTTTTAAGGCAGGACATGCATCTCACATAAGTATCTCCTTCCTAAATCCCGTTTGTCTCATTCAGGAAGTCCTGTGGAGTTTTTTTCTGGATTTGTTTTTGTTTTTGTTTGGGGGGAGGAAGGGGGAGAAAAGAATCACTTTTCCTGTAAGCCATATAAATAAAACTGATACATTTTACAGCAGGTTTTCTGGAACATATGTGTCTGAATACATATATCAGAACAATTGTATAATATGTTTCTTTGCAATAAGAACATAGTAGGAAGGGAAGTACTACTGACGAAGATCCAAAGGTGCAGTTATTGCCTTTTGTTCACAAGAATATAACAAAGTAGTAAGTGCATTGAAATAATGAAAAATTTTAATTCCCCCTAGTCATCTATACACAATATATGTTAGACTGGTTCTGCAGCTATTATTTCTTTTTGGGTAGGTTTTCATAAAACTGGACAGTCCTGACCGGCAGTTGAAGTGCAATGGGCAAATCTGCATTTCCTGATGCAAAACTCTTCAATTGGAAATGACTTTTGGCCAGCTCTTCAATAAGACGGCCTTAATTCCAAGCCTGCTCACTGTATAGTAAAATTGATTTTGCCCACCTGCAGTCAAGAGGCAATTAGGGCGTACCATATTCTTCATTGCTTTTCAAATTGTGAATCTTACTATGGATCACTGATGATATTAGCTAAGTGAGGGACAAACTATTCTGAAGTGGTTTTCAGAAAGTAATCCTCACTGGGACTGAAACTAAAAATCCATTTTGGTACTACAACTGAAAAGAGTACAAGGTTTTCTAATTTACTGGAGAAAAGCGCATTTACTTTTCAGTGATGACTGACACCCTCATGAAGAATCACATAAAGTTTTTGTCTTGAAATTCATGACAAGTCTTGAAATTCATGACAAGACTTATCCATGTCTTGAAATTCATGACAAGTTCAGTGTTCCAGCTGAAGTTATACTTTCTAGCTGTTACACTGGAGAAAATAGCAATGTGAACAACTAAGTCTACACACAGCACCAAACCTGCTGTGCTGCTTATAATTAATTCTTATGATTGTTAATAGCCTGTTATGCTTAGTGGGATTCAGTTCATGAATTCTGAACACACAGAGCTGGTAATGTTAGGTAAAGCATTCAAACTCCAGATGTAACAGCAAGAAATCTTTCCAAATATTCAAAGCAGGGGTCCTGGGTCAGTTTTATGGACCTTTGAACATCCAAGCAGAGAAGAGGAAATCAGTAAGTGGCTCTCAGAGAATTCCCTTGTTAAAAAGAAATTTACTGCTGGTATGTAAGTTTTGGATTGAGAATCTATTCTTCTCAGTTCCCAGCCAAAGTGAGCTTTTGCTGGACAGCGGGGAGCACTTCGCGCTGTTGTGTGGTCTTGCTTTTACCCACACCAGATGTGTGCCAGGATTTCAACAGAGCTTAAAGACTTTTATACGTTAGGAAGGCAAAATGTAACATTTCATTATGTCTTGGGGGTAAGAGAACCTTTCAAAAAGTCTTCTGAGAGAAATTAATCTTCTATATGCTTTCAATGTATTATAGTTTATAAGCTACTAAATGGAAGTATTGGAAGTAACTGATGTCCCATTTTCATTAGTGCCCCCTGCTTCTACATGTGAATGGAAAATAGTCTTATAAAACTTATTTTCCCGTGGTTACTGAAGTATGGAGGTGGCATTTTAAAGATGTGTCTTTGAGCTGTAGTCTCATTGTGAAAGCTATTACATAGTCCTTATTGCCTCATCAAAGTATTTAGACTCAAATTGAGCAACTGAAATCCTGGTTGCCCAGAAGTATGAGAACTGCTAGGAAAATGAGACAAAAGGAATGTCCCTTCAGTTGTCTTAAATAAAAGACTGGATCCATAAGGCTTTGACTTTAATCTTTAATGTTAAACCACCACTGAAATCTCTACCCTTTCAGAAGACATGGAGACCAAGTGCTGAATATTGAAAATATAGAAGCAAGGTGGGTCCATAAATGTGCCTTAACTAGTGAGGTTTTTGGGGAGAGGAGTGTGTTTCCAAAACTTCCCCAGACCTTTTAGGTTAATCTTCGCCAGCGGAATCAAATCTCCCAAGATATGCTTGTCTCTTGTCATGGCCCAGTTCACTGGTTCTTGGTATAAACTGCTGACTTGTTTTCTTCAGGAGTTTCTGATTTTTATGTCTTCACAGCAGCCAGGAATAAGCCTCATGTTTCTGGGGAATGTTCTGGGGAATTCTGGGGAATACACCATAAACCTTCCAATACATATGACGTAGGGTTTAATAGTTGTGGTATATTTGCATAGTGCTGCAATCAGTAATAAAGTGAGGTAAAGCTGATTCTGCCATGCCAAATTTAAGGGTTTAAGCAGTACAAGCACCTAGTTCTCCTATGTATTTTTGGTATTGCCACAACATCGCAACACCGTAGGGTTAACTCTTCATTCTGGCTGATTTATTCTCTGCTGTCCTGTGGTCAGCATGGGCCTTGTGACAAATTAATCCTATTCTGTCTTCAGTGTAGTTGTGACATAACTTAGTATTTCTGTCCAGAAATATGTATAAATAAACAAAGGTTGTATTGTTTTATTGCTATGATTCTCATTTTCATCAGAACTTTCAGCATCAGGCTGAACTCCCTATAGAAAAATATTCAAAAAGAATTGAGGTGCTTGGAATTCCAGATCCTCTCTCATTCATACTCTCCCTTAAGATAATAATACTACATATTTTGCATATTATTATGTACTAAGTAACACACAGAAATACAATTGTTACATGGATTACTTAGCTTTTCATGTGTGATATTCCTCTGTTCCTCATGAGCACTTACAATGTTTTCTAAGTCCTGTGGAGCTGAGGTGTTATCCATAAATATTTGGGGATGCCTGCTTATACATTTTAATAGTTCATGTCACTAAGAGAAAACTTCTAAGAAAATTCTAGGGATTTGAAGTCCTAGATATGGTGGTTGTAAGCCGTGAGTATTCCTTTCCCAGAGGATGGAACCATGTTTCTTTTACAGCAGCAACAATCTTTGCAGATTGGCTCAGCTGTGCCCTGCAGTGTAGAGTTTGCTGTATCTGCCTGTGTCTAGAAAGTGAAACGCTAAATTTTCTTTTTTTCCCAATTCTTCTTCACCTGTTCATTCTCACTTCCCAAAACTGCAGTGCTCACAAGAAACTTACGTTCTTCTTTTAATGGCAAATGAAATCAAAATCCTATAGTCTCGTGGCAATTGTAGGGATAGCAAAAAATTTTTCAGTAGCAGAGTGCAGTGGGGTCTGGAGAGAGATGTGCCTTGCAAAAAAGAAAACCTGTTTCAAACCTATGATCGCTACTGCAGATCAATTTGCCAGTGAAACCACAGAGGGCAAGTGATTTTGATTCTGGTATCAGCAAGCAGGAGGGTTTCCTATTAACATTTTTCTTCATCTTTTAGCACACATATTGGCAAAATAATCAAAAGATTCAATGGAGAGAAGGTTAGTGATTTTTCTTCCATTTGCTGCTGAAATTTGGATGTAGTGACTGATTTCTGCCAATGAAACATCAGCCATGGTTAAAAAAAGCTACTTGTATGACTAACATGCCTCACATCAGAAAACACTCAGTAATCATTGTCCATTGCCATTTGTCTTCTAGAGGATTTTATTTCATATTTTTCAAAGGTCTGAGTGAAAAAAATAGGGATAAATATTAAATTGTAAAGTGTAAGTATGTAAGGTATTTGAGAGCAAAATATTCAAAGAATCTATCAGAAAACTTGCAGCCAATATTTATAGCTTAAACAATTTCTTGTGTGCTTTGGTGATTTTCAAGTCTTAGGTCATATGTGGGATATGAAAAAATTACCTGAAATTGGAAAGACTATTTCTGTTATACAACGAGATTTCTGCTTCAGCATTTCTACTCATGTTGGCTCTCAAAAAATCAAATTCAATAGAGTAGGAATATTTTTTGTAAAACCTTGAAAGCCCAAGCATACAAAGTCTGGGAAGCTGGATTTTCCTTATCACCCTTGTAAAGAAGAGACTGCACATGATGTTGGATAACAGATTTAGATGTGAAATTGATCTGACTGGTTATATTATGCTGGTAAGTAAATAACTAGAATGATATATTTAGGGAAATTCTGTAGTTGATTGAGAAGAAAAAATCATATCTTAATATAAAATTGTGATAGATGTGAGAACAGTAATAGGCATATTGAATACTTTCATTTCATTAGTTAGAAAGATTAAAGAAACCACATTTCCTTGAATCTGGAGTTATGTTACTATGAAAACAACAGAAAACAGAGGGAAAAATATATGTGCTCATTCCATGAAATAGGCTTCATTCTGCAAACCAAAACAAGTATAGCCAAAATATAATAGCAAGAAGTGAAATTAATAATAGTATTATAGAATTATGTACCAATTTGTTTTTAATAAGAAATATATCAGATTCCCTTGATTTGAAAAAAAAGTGGTATTTCTCTTGTGGTAGCTGTGTAAATTTCAATCTGATCCCCAATAAGAATCTTTCTTGGCCCTTTAGATAATTATTTAGTCTGTAATTTGATTCTTTCTTTGGTTGATGATCCAATAAGAGACGCTGTTTGCTTGTAAGCTGTTTTATGGTCTGTGCAGTACATGGGAAAGTAAAACCAAGAGTTTACTTGAAGAATGGATAAATGTGATTGCAAGCCTAATTTTGAACGTGTTGAAAAAAAGAAAATGCTATTTTAAAAATTCCTTCTTGTTAGAGTATGAAAATAAAGTACTACATTTATGATTTATGATTTTCATAAGTCCATACATAACAATTATTTATGAGTGACATTTAAGTTCTTTTATATCATAGGTTGTTGAAGATACCTGCATCAATTCTAGCATTCATTTTTAAAATGAGCTTAGAAACTACGATCTAACATTTATGGGAAGATTTCCAAGTACTAACCTACTGCAGTAAGAGTTTGCAAAGCAAAATATACAGAATCCATAACAACTACAAGAAAAGCCTAAAACTGATAAATGGATGAGAATCCTTTAAACTCTGTAATCTTGAATGGCAGCTGTTTACTGAAAGACTGATTACTGAAATGAAAGATTGGCTTCATTATTTCACTCATTTTCATATTTCTTTTATCTCATTAACCTTGCCAAAAGTGCTGAAAAAAAAAAAAAAAGAAAAAGAGGAGGTAATTGCACTGAGCTTTCTTCTGCCTCATCTCACTAACTTCACTTCTACCTATGAATTAATATTTGAAGGGGTAACATACAATTATATTTATCTGAAGTCATGGGACTAGTTTTCTATATTGATGTTGATGTTGTCACTGATACTAGCAGGCAGTAGGTAATCTGAACTGCTAAATATTAGAGAGCATTTTTGACTGACCACGGCAAGAAAAAAGCTATGTAGAGTACATTGACAACATCTTCCACTTTTCCTCTTTCAGGCTATACATAAACTTTTATTTATCCTCTTCTTCATCACCTGATCTTTGTGTCTCCAAATTGCTGCCCAACATCAAGTTCCTAATCCCACTTCCAGGATTTTGCCTAAACTAAGAAATTCAGCTGGTTGTATTATGTCTGCCCTGATTATATCTTCTCAGTTTTGATGTTGTCCCATTGTTAAGTTGGACATATGTCATCATGACAGACCAGCACCACACCAGGACTGACCCTGATCATTGTCTACACACTGGATCCTGTCTCTAACATTCCAAGCCCATACCAAAGCTCCTTGCTAGTGAGGGCATTGATCATGCTTCAGAATATTTAAAAACAGATCCTAAGGAAAGGAGGGGCAACCCTCCAGCTTTTTTCATAATAGTTCTTACCAGTGAAGGACATAATATAGATTCTGTTTGGATTCAGCCAGCTGAACTCCTAGAAGGTGAGATGTGCTCAGGGCCACCACTGTTACTGCTTTCCTATCTATAATTCTGACCATGTCTTCATACACACTTCATACATGACCATGTCTTTTGTAGGCCTATACAGATGCACAAAAATAGATTGTTTTTACAGGGCGAGGTTTTAAGTGATATGTAAGATATTTTACTCTTGTTCTGTTTATGAAGAAAGCAGTCAGGTTATTTCCACCTGAAAAAGCTTCATTTGTGTAACCAGTGCCCTGTTATTATATCTAGTTTTCTTTACATGGCAGTATTTGGGCATGCTAACAGGTATTCCTGGAGTTTAACAATCCAGCTGATTTCTGAAAATGAAACAAGTACTGCTGGAAGATCTTGGAGAGTTTTGCCTAGAGTCCACATTACTAATAGACCATGTTGGTTTGCTTTACTGAGAAAGGCAATGTTCAGAGGAGTCTTCTGGGCTCAGAAAAAGCTAAGAAAAATTAAGTGCTTGTGAGCTCTTATAACATTGAACAGTTTGTGGTTTGGGGGTTTATGTCCTATTACTGCTGGCCATGTTACTGTGACAATCCCATTTAATTTGATTATAGAAAGACATATGTAATGAGTAAGTTAAAACATTTAGAAAAACAAAGTTGCTAATATTGCACATATCAGGAGTCATAGTTCTCATTTTTCTTCAGTTATGTAATGTTGTCCCAAAAAACCCCTGTTTATCATAATTCTCTTGATGATGAGAAATGTTGCCTACTTTTTCTCATGCAGGGACAAACATAATTTTATCATACAGGGACATTTTTAAACAGCAGAGAAGAGATAACAGCGAATTTGTGCAAATGAAGAGTAACAAATATTTGCAAGCTTTCTATTTTTGTTATTGAATGATCTCATTGCCAAAAAAACCCATAGAGCAGCATCTGGTCTCTTAATCAGATTAAAAATGTGTTAATCTTGTGACAGTTAAAGTGCATCAGGTATTTCTGTAAATGTTTAGTCCTGTATTGTTTTTCACTACTGAGATACTTTCTTGATTAGGCCACTGAAACTTGAAAAACAAAAGGGATAGAGAGAGAGACATACAGAAGTAAGAATCAGGCAGAGAGCACAATGACACAGGATTTGTACAGACACAAGTTTCTTCAAACCAGCTTGAAGACAGAGTGATGACTCTAGGATAATGTTGGCCCATACTGTCATTGTGAAAAACAAAAGTAACAAGAAAAACAGGATGCTCCAGGATGGCAGATGTCCTCTTTAGGCTGTGTATGAGGTGGCTTCCTCTTTGCTTTAAAACTAACAATCCAAGTTTTTCTAAGTCATGGTTTTATTTTTTACTTCCAGAAGTTTGTATTGGAGAATGGTTTTGGTTGTTGGGTTTTGGCCTTTTTTTTTCAAACAGAATTTTGAAAGACTTGAAATGTTTTCAAGTTCAGTCATCAAACTCCTTTTATAGAATGATTTAGATTAATCTTAAAATAGTTTTCATGGTTTTTTTTTTGTTGTTGTTTTGATGTTCCTACTGAAAGGCTGCTATCAGTATTTTTTTTTTAATCTTCTAATTTCTGGTTTAAATATACTAACATTCAGTAATTTATTCTTTAAGATCAGATTGTGTTTCCTCCTTTTCTCTTTCTTCTCCTCTCCATATATAATAACCATACAATTTGAATATGTAAGACAAAATTTTTCCTTCTTCGGCAGTACGTTATTTATTCCACCATCACCAGATTTTCCTGGTCCACAGGCATGTTCAGGACAAATACAATTAGTTTTTTAAATGAAATTTATTTATTTGTTATATGGATAAGATGTTAGCAGAACTATTTAAGAAAAAGTGAACAATTTTCTGATTAACAATTTTCTGGTGTCCTGTGCTACAAGATATGGCTGGAATGGTCCTCTATATATTCTGAGATAACATTTGCCATTTCATTACTGAATTATTAGTAATTTTATAACCTATCATAAGATAATGGAAAAGACAGAATCTTTTTACACTAGTCAGTTGCAATTAGTAGGCTTGTAGCACAATTTGTCATTAGTCCCCAAGGGCGATGATATTGCCCTCTATAATTTATCTGATTTTCTGTTACTCTGGTCATCATATTTATGTGGCTCTTCATCCATGGTATCTTAATATCCTTCCAAATTACTTCCATGCTTATATTATCAAAAGCTTCCTGGGCCACTGCAGGTTAATATGAATTACTGTTACTTTTAGGAAGTCAAAGTTTGGTTTTTGATTGATTGTGGTTCAAACAAGATATAGAATAAAGAACCACTGAGACAAAGAAGAAATAAATGGAAATTCCTCTTCTTTGACAATAATGAAGATTATTTAAAATAGATATGAATTACTAGTTGCAACTGACTATTGAAGGGCCTAACTCTTCCCCGTGTGAACTAGGACTTGGTAAATTTTGGGTTCTTGTGGCAGAAGTGCTTACTGTGAGATAAAGCCACCTTTTAACCATAGCATTTCAATGAAAAGTTTCCAAAGGTGACCTGAATTATTACATATGTATAACACAATGGCAATACGAGGATTTAAAAATAATGACTGAGCTCTGAAGAAAAGGGAAGTATAGTAATCCAGATTTTGATCATAATTGAAAGCCAGGAGGTTAGAGATGAAACAGAGACACTTCCATTGCCATTGACAGTTCTTGTGACTAGGTTCTGACAATCATTTTATTTATTTTTTTATTTATTAAGCTCATTAATTATTAAGTCATTCTCAGTGCAGTATGTTGCAACACCTTTCATTTACAAAGTTACATCAATGTTTTCTTATAAGAATGGCTAATTTGCAAATTGTATTATTAAGATTTCTATGTGGTGAGAGAATTATTTCTGGTTTTCATTAGTGTTTCTTAATCAACAGCTGTTTAGCTTTTTTATTTTTTATTGACAAGACACTTTATTATTGTCTTTTTAAATCATACAAAAAGTGCGCCAATCACAGTTATCTAAACATCTTGTCATTAGTTTTATTCTAATGGGCTAAAATTAATTTTCATTAGCAAATGTACTGTTTGTGTTTTTACTGCAAAGGAATATTTCACAGGAGAGAAAACAAAACCCCAACGCCTTTGACATATGCATTGTAGTTTTTATGCCATAGAAATGAAAAAATAATTCCCAATGGTGCATAAATATATCAACTATATGTTCCAATTAGAAACTCTTAATATGTTGCAATTTCAAGTGGTGTTGGTTTTTTTTATCTGAAAATTGTCAAGAAAGATCAGAATTCCCAAATAAGAAAACTTTCTTTTGTTTTGACTTGTTTTAGGGATTTCTTTCCTTATTCTTTGATGGTAGAAACTTATGATTGATGTGGTAGCATTTAGATGGTTTTTATATTGGGTTGCTATTCAACATAGGTGATACTGGTATCAAATATTTCAATGAGAGTTTAGTGGTTCACCTGACAAAATTGTTTGTTGTCTATTTCATTGCTGATCTCTTCTAAAATTTCGAATTCTATGTAGTAGTTCTTCTTACACTGATCCCTTATTATAACATCTGTTATTATATAGCAACTCTTCTGTTCTTGCTAAAGGCAATCATGAACATCCTGAAGAACAAAATCTCATTCTTCATTGTTACTGCTCAGTTTCATCATTCAATCCAAAACCAAGCAAAAGAGTCTTAAAGTCTCAGGAAAGATTATTCCAGGCTGTAAACAGGTCCAAGCTTATTTTTTATCCCTCCACTATCCTTCTA
The DNA here is from genome assembly GCA_013398275.1 of Promerops cafer. Classification (NCBI taxonomy): domain Eukaryota; kingdom Metazoa; phylum Chordata; class Aves; order Passeriformes; family Nectariniidae; genus Promerops; species Promerops cafer. Next base: position 940,206 of record VZSE01007029.1, on the reverse strand, counting down.
ATCCTCCTAATATTTTATTTCATATCCTTTCCACTATTTGTATGCAATCTTTTATTTCCAGATAGTCAAGGAAAAAAATAAATCTGTAAACATGTAAGCAATACCTGTAAGAAAGACGCTAAAATTCTACACTTTCTGAAGTTTTCTCAACTTTTCCCAGATGAAGTGACAGATGGAGTTTGTGGGTTTATGCAAAGTTGTTTCCAAAGAGTCGATTTTAATAATGTTGCTTAGGAAGAACTTAAAAGAAGTTGTCCAGACAGTACTGAATTTATGTTCAAGTTTTCTTTCGAAAATTGTAACTGTGGCACAGAACAGAATGGTCTTTAAATATGATTGTGAAAATTGAGGAATCAATCAATTAATTACTTTTTAAAAAATTATTTTCCCCTTGTTTATGAAAACAGAACATTTGATTGACATAATTTATAACAGTAAGATATCTTCATGTGGCATCCTAAGGAAACCACAGGAAAAATTTCCTTATTACATTTTAGAACTTTTTGCTTTATTGACACATTTTTTTCATGTCAGTCTCGGCTAACGTCCACTGATGAGTGATGAACATCTGTGAATCCAGATGTACAAGGCTGGCTAGGATGTGTTTCACTGTTAATTTGAAATTGGGCCTTCAGATGGTGATACTGCCACTTAAATATCACACAGTGGAGTCTTAAGTCTGAAATATATTCTGAAAAATCCAGTTGTTTAACTTCTGATTTTATTATAGTCAGTGTTTCTTTGTTCAACACTATGCCTATGGAATAGTCTGAGAATTATCTGAAAGAACTTGAACTGGTTATGTTTTGTACTGACACTTCTATAAATTGTTCCAGATGCTCCCAGTAATTCAGGACCACGTGAAATAGGACTTTATTGAATGCATCTGTTCATTCTTGTTATAAATAGCCCCAAATAAGTGGAAACCTTTAAAGATCTTTATTATCTTGATATGAAAATATCTATCAGTGTACAGATTATGAACTGGATACTACTAATCATTATTTCAAAAATTATCTCTGTAGCAAGAATTTGTTTTATTCCCTGTTCTCTCAAGAACAGTAAAGGACATGTGCTTTAGGCATATAATCTCCTCATGAAGAACATCACATCCGTATTGCATCTTACGTAAGTATCCAGAATAACACGTAGGTTATCTGGAGTCTTCTGTCCAAAACTTCAGCAGTGTTCACAGTTATTAAAAATAGAGATTCCTGTCTTTATACATCTGTGCCTGTTGTGTGTACATGTACGAAGGTGAATGCTTAACTTGATCATATATCTTCAACATGTCATGCTAACCACATAAAATATAGTAGTCAACCAGAATGAACTAAGTAAGAATTAAGAATATAAAAATGAATAGTTTTCAAGTAGAGAATAAAAATACATACAGAACAGGGATTTCCTTTGAAAACTGCAGTATCAAACAGGGTAAAAAGGTTACACTGAAGTAAATAAATTACAAAGCACAAAGGGCAAACAAAAATTGAAAATTATTATAGAAGCTAGTCAATCATACAGAAATATATACATGGACATAGTTAAATAATTTATTTCCTAAGTCTGAAGCAAGCATTGGTAGGTAATTATAATTTGACACTTCTTTGATTTGAATATATATCAGTTGAGCTCTGATGATATCTGAACTCATATGAGCATGAATCACTTGTGTAGATTACATTTAATTCAGTGTTCTGATTTAACAGAAATATTATTTGTGCACGTACCTCCATCATTCTGCTTGAAGTAGCATCTGATGAATGACCTTCACTGAATTACTTTTTAGAACTTTGAACTGCTGTTTTGCCCTTCAGATGCATTATGATAATATGATTACCTGCATCTTAATTCAATTCTATATTGTTATTACTTATTACTATCTCTACAACATAATCGTTTTTATAATCCTAGTACATGAAAATAATTGTTAATTGATCTATTGTTTAAAAAAAAATCAGTACATCAGTCTATAAATAAAAGAATGCTGAACATAATTTTTTCATGGTTATTGTATGCTTTATGGTTAATTACAACCAATGCACAAAAGTTTTCTTGGGTGTGATTGCACACTTGAAAAAGTCAGGAATTACACTGAGACAAAGCGTAGGGACCAACAAGTACTAAAAAACATATCAAATTGAATTAAATTTTTAATTTAAGATTGTTCCATCTCCTCTTTCTCGTTTGGGGGTTTGTCATGGTGGTCTGCAACAACAGGTGTAGGCTCGGCCAGCGGAGCGCGCGGCTTCAGCGCGTCGTCCTCGGGGAGCACCTGCCATCGACCGAGCCGGGAACGAAGGGGCCGAGACGGGTCTCTGCCAACAGCCCTCACTTCGGGACAAAGAGTCCACAACCACCAAGACTCAAGGAAGGGTCATGGATTTTATAGGGAAGAGCACGGGCGGGTATAAGGGGCAGGGTCCAATGAACACACAGCAAGGGAGGAGCTTGAGGGCTATAAACCAATCACACTACACAAGGTGGGGTTATACAAATCAATGTGATTTGTACAACCAATGATAGTACAAGGAGGGAAGAATGTTCTGGGGCCATACCTTATTTGTAAACTGGGGGTGGAGTAAACTTTCCCAGGCTCCCTGGGCCACATCCCACAAGGCCGAGGGGTGGAGTCCTTTCTCCTCAGGACTTCGAGCCGCACCCCTCTCCTAAACAATGCCCATCCAAGCCCTGTTATTACAAATCCCCACCCCTTCAGGGCGGAGGCACTCTGCAGAAGTGTTTGTTTTTTTTTTCTTCTTGAATTGATTTCAGGTTCAGTTCTTTAGTATTGATTTCCCTTACAAATTCAAAGGCATGGTTAAAAGGATTCAAGAAATGTCTGATCCTCTGCCATAGTCTCGCATCTCATTTCACTCCAGCAACAGTTTTAGTCAGAACAGCTGCAACATCTTGCAAACCCACCATGGAGAGGGAGCTTGTTACTTGCTTTTGAAAGCTGACAAAAAAGCAGTATAACCACATGAGAGAAAAGATAAACACTGAGAAGAGAGCTAATACATGTGGAGTCTGTAAAAAAGGGTAAGGTTTGAATTTGAAATGCATATTGCAAATAGTGCCCAATGGTGAACAGGGCTTTTTGTGTGTATTTACATACTGCAGGAATTAATTGCTCTTGGGAGTGAGGAAGATAACTAGTGGATTAAGGTGAGGAGGTAGTGAAAGACAACACTTACGAGTTGATAAAGTGAGAATTAAATTTTATTTTACAATTGTGCACTACTAGAAGTATTTTAAGTATAATAATAATTTAAAGATTTCCAAAATTGCTGAAACATGATAACATCTATCTAAAGACGAAACTGCAATTTTTCTTATTGTTCAAGTAGTATTGGATCAAAAACATAATTAATCCAATACAGTGTCCTAAAAGGAATATTTCAGCAGAGTTTCAAATTGGAATCTAAATAAATGTTAATTCTAGGCACCTACAGCTAGTGCTTATCAAATCCTTGTTGTAATGTCAACAGTTTCAAATGATACACTCTGTTAACGGGTAGCTTTAAGTTATAAATTTAGTAGTTTTAAAACTTTTATATTTTTATAAAGTTTGACACCACAAATAAGTCACAATGATCCTTCCAATTATATTATATTTACATTGCATAAATATTTATATTTAAATTTTTATTTTGCTAAGTATTTTTAACAAGTTCATTACAAATATAGTATTTTTGCTCTTTGTTTCTCATACATGACAGCTTGTTTTATCTGAATTACTAAAATTTCCAACAACAAAACTTTTGACAGTAAGTGACATCACTTAACAGCATACATTTTTAAGAGCTATACTTTGATGCTAAAATATCTTATACCCCTATATTCACAAAAAACAAACCAAAAAACAAACAATCAAAAAAACCCACTCAGCATTTATGTAATTATTAAAACAATTACGAAGCTTAATGAATCTCAGGAATATACTCTAGGTTATCCTAGGTAACCCTCATATTTGCACTTCCTGACGACTGCATCATCCACATTCCCATTAATTTTACAGTGCAGATAATGAAGGAGACTAATTCTTGATCAGCCCAAAACTAACATTAGTATGACACAATGGCTGTCTAAAAGGATCTCCTGTTGAGCAGTCAGGACCTTTCATGTTCCATATTCCTTATTGCACAACTTCTTAAGACCAAGTCTATTTGTTTTAATAATTGCATCTTTGTAATTTTGTTTGTGAATATAATCATAGTCAGTAACTCATGTCCCACATACTTCTCTGGTTCTTAAAAACACATTCAGTTCTGCCTAGACTGAAATGCCTCTTTGGTACTGTTACGAATGGAGAGGGGAGAGGTTAGAGACATCCCTGCCTTTCCAGATTTCTGGCAGTAGGCAGAATCTTTATTGAAGTGGCCAGCACCCCAAAACCCACTCTCACTGGCAAGTTCTTAATAATGACCAATCAGGCCTACTACAACATAAATTATTTATTTGAATATGCCAAGGAAACAGATGTAAGACTTAGATTACTTATTACACAGGATAACACAAATGAACTACTAGTACATAAAAAATACAGTTCACGATAATATTAGTAAAGGTATTTTATGTTGCAGCTAGCAAAAAAATAGTATAGATTAGAAGTCAGTGTCACTTACCAACGAATGATAGCAATGTGCAGAGAATCTCCCAGTTTCTCTCAATCCCAGGGAAGTAACTCACTGCCAACATCTTAACATCGAGAACTCTCCACACGCTCAGAGAGTGTATATGAGATTTCTGATCTCATGAAAATCATAGTGGTCTTTTATAGTTGTAAGAATGCTTGTGTTCTGAAATCACTAATTTTAGGTTTTACTTTCTCACCATTCAAGCCAGGATGTGTTTTCCCAGCTAAGGAGGTTCTCAGCCGAGATAATTCATCACATGACAAATCATTCCAGCCTAACCTAGGCATTTGTTATGGGGAGATAAGCTTTTGCTGTATCAGGAGTTAAAGGTCTTGCCACAGGTACCACCACCTAAGTAAAATTTTTCCTAAAGATATCACTACTTTTTCCTTACAGTAATGCTTATGTCAGTGTCATGACTACAGATTGCACTTAGAGTATTTATTGTTCCTTATAGAAAAGCTAACTACATTAAGGAGCATGGAAGACTGAAAATATTACAAAGTTTAATAAACCTCAGATGAAAAAAATGTTTTATGTTGCATTATTTTTCTTTAGTAACTCAGTGATGTTAACTGTTACTGTGGAGACATCAAATCTTTCACTCAGAATGAAAATGACATTGTTAATAACATTAATTACATCCTCCTACAGAAACTCTTAGAAAAATCCTTAAGCATCATAATCATGAAAAATAATCCCCAGGATGAGAGGCTGAATATTGACTATTTTGTCTAAAGAGTGATTAAAAATATTTCATCTCTCTTCACTCGCATTTTTGCTGTATGGCTACATTAGGCTGTACGTAGGTGTACAGAAGTAATGAGGTTACTTGTCTTCTAATCTTTCTTACCAAGTAGACAGTGGGGTGGGAAGAGGGGCAAAGGTCATTCAGCCAGAGCCACTAACAAGTTGAGGAATATTTTTTGAGAAATATAATCTTATCAGGAATATTTTATTGTTAGCATGTTCTACCCTATCAGTCCACTCTGGGTGTAGCCATTTATCTGATCCTTTTTAAGAAGGTGATAAAGGAAAACCAAAAGAGAACATCAAGCCATCAGTGAGTCTAAGGGTGGACAATGAAGTGCAGTACTCTTTTCTTACCTCTGAGGACAACAGCCTCATGCAATGGAAAATTAAGCTTGGTCATGGTCTGCTGCCTTCTGAACTGTGCCTATTCTAAAATCCCATCCCCTCCAGGGACCTGCATCCGATAACCAGAAGGAAATAGTGTCCTAGGAAAGAGGATCATATGGTTCCATTTCCCCTGCTAAGCTGAACTACTGAAAGTTTTGATGAACCCAAAGCTTTTAAGATTTAGCTCTGGCAATGTTAACTTGCTGATACTCTAAAAGCCTTATTCCCTCACCGTAGAATTTGATTGTCACAAATTGCACGCGCTCAAGTGTTAGAAGTTCCCAGTTTTTCCCAACACAAAGTGATTGAGGCTAAATCTCTTAACATTTAAAGACCAAGTTGGTGAAACTTTCCAATCATTGGATTTCACAATGTAGTTACCAAAAAGCCTGAAAATCCTCTACTATCAGCTATTTTTGTTAATTATTTTTTCCTGATGAACTTTTTTGACTTTTGACATTTTTAAATAAAGGATTACACTGCAATGCTTGCCTTCCAGCAATATTTAATGTTAATTTCATTTGAAATCTTAAAAACAGCAGATCATAAGTATTTCTCCTAATTGTTATAAGGAAGCTGAGCAGTAACAACTGAGCTTCTCTCAGGATTTCCACACTACGCATAAGAACTGTGACCCCAGTTCAGGTGATTTTCCTAGCACTTTACAGTATTCATTGTTGTCTTGAATTTGGTATAGAATTTTCGCTGTTCTGAATACTCTCTATACTAAAAAAACCCTTCCTTTCTGGTCTTCCTTTTTATTGTTTTGTTTTTGTTTTTTCTTCAAGAACAGTACAAGTGAGAATTTATGTAGAATCAAATTTTGATGCCGAAATCTGTATTCCTTTAAATTACTGATTTATAGAACTATAGAATTTATGTAGATGTATACCACATGTATTATTTACTCTCAAATGCAAAATTTGCAATCACTTGGATTTAGCTGTACTAAAGGGGAAAAGTTTTGTTAGTTTTACTTTCCCATGCTTCCCTCATCAACCAGTGTCATTTAGCAGCCATACTAGAAAATTACCATGTCATATAGGTCATAAGTAAAAATTTAGAAGAAAAGGTCCAAAAGATATTTTTCAAAAATATGCCTTACCATCATATTTTTATGTTGGATTATAGGGAAATGTAGCTAACAAACCACTTTTAAATTACATCTACTCATTACTGTGATAATTACATATAGTATAATATTTTTTGAACAAAATCTAATTCGCTACTCAGATACCTTGGAGAAATCAAAGAATACATCCACACCATACTATTTATCAGGAATACCAGCAATTATATCAGTATAAATGTTTTGAAAAAAACAAGTCTTCACTCTATCATTATTTCATCATGCTACAGACTTGTAACTAGTTTATAATTCCTGAGTATCTTCTCTCATACTTAAATACATCTATGAACTTATTTGTGTTTTCCAGTTCTTCAGAATTTTCTTGGAACTGAATGAAAATTAAATAATCTTGTCAATGTATCCTGTATTTTTTAATAATAGAATTCATTTGGAAACCTGTCTCTAGCTGCAATTGTACAGTGTTGGAACTAGGAAGTTCCCTGGATATACAATATGCCTCTACAAACCCCTTACCCAGTATGAAACTTGATATCATCCCTGCTGTCTGAATAAGCAACAACACTGCTGTGACATTTGCAATTGGGACTGACCAGATTATTTTATCAGTATTTCAGTATAACTCTTGTGAATTTTGGCTATTATGGTGTTAATAGAATGCAAATATTTTTCATCAAAAACATATTGTTGAAGAGAATAATTTTGATACATTTGGCAATTTTTCCAGTTTACTCCTAATTCTTAAAATTTGAGGAAGGATACTGTTGGTAATAAATAGCTACTTCAGAGAAGATAGCTCACTCTGGAAAGCCTTTGAATTTTGGTCCTTTAGAACCATACACGTAGGTATACTACTAGAGTCTCCAAGAGTGGGTAATTTATAACCAAATGTTGACAAACAGTTCTAACTGTACTGTTGTTATATGAAAGTTATAATATTCATACCAGATCATAATCCTTCACTGACTTTGACATGTTTTTCATATTTAGCAGTTCTGTTATTCACCCTGTAAAACGTGTGATGGATTGCAATGAAAAATGAAACTCATACATCAAGATCTAATTGAATACAAGGTTTGCAATTACGTGAACATAATAGCTTGAAACATACAAAGCAGCCTTCATGATTTTTGCACCATTTCTTAAAAAGCAGTTCATCTTCTTTATATGAAATCAAAGCAAAACCTGTGTTTTTGACTGACTCCACACATGTAGGTACAAAGCAGACATAAAAAAAAAAAATTAAAATATCATTTAATGTTGTTCTTCCAAAGAAAAGAATCAGAACAAAGTTTAGGTGATAGTTTTAAGTGAAGTTTAACTCACTACTTTAAAGTGAGTTTGAGTCGTAGTAAATTTTTATTGACTCAAATACAGTCCTACAAACTAAACTGACATTCAATTTAGAAGCTGAAAGAAATACACAGATGGAGTTCTTATAATAACTTTCAGCAGAAGTTATGAAATATGCTTGCAGTATTTAACCTATGACTAAAATTTTGTGAGTCAAATACTTTGTCTAGAGAGAAACTTAATCTTATTGCAGAAGCTACACTTTGAGATTAAAAAGACTCACCATTAACCGTTTTGCATTTTTTACAAATATGCCGTTTCTAATACATGGTGATAATTTCATCAATATTATCAAAACCTGAAAACTGAATGAAGAAACTTTATTACAAACCAATACACAATCACAGAATATTCTGAGTTAGAAGGGACACACAGGGGTCATTGAGTCCAACTCTTAAATTAATGGCCTGTATGGGGATTGAACCCTTGACTTTGGCATTTTTAACACCATGCTCTAAATATGCAACTCATACAAGAAACTCCATCTTTTTCATAGTAAACCTGAACACTAAACATCTTGTTTCCTTATTATGTGGCCTTTAGGCTTAATAATTCTTCTTCCTAATAAATATATTCTTCCTTTCTAATACTGTAAAATGCTTGCTAAGCCCAAGCCTATATTTATTATTTGCTCAAGTGCACAAATTAATGAACCTGAGAAATTAATTTCCTTGTACGTTCCTCTGTCTCTGCATGGCGAGGAGTTACCCAGGACACTTAACTCCTTTAAATTTTTTTCATCCAATATGAAGGGAATATGAAAAGTTTGACAATAGCAAGAGGAGGTGATTAAGTAGACTTTATTTCACTCAATTTTAAAGGAATTACTATCATTCTTAACATGTGTGTGTTTGTTTGCCTGGGAGAAAAAAACTAAAATTGTTTAAAGAATGAAGCTGAGAATTTCCCCAGTACACTGCAAAACCAATGAATGATATCAACATCAACTCTAAAATTTGTGAAATCTAACATATGTCCTCTCCAGACACCCGTAAGTCATGATGGAGTAACTTAGATTTGCCCAAATCCACACTAAGCTGTCTATAAAGTGGTCCCAAAAGTAGATGGATAAATCTGAAATCAAATTTATATACAATCTGAAGCATGGTACTAAAGAGAATTTAATGCATAAAAGTCCAGAAAATCAAAAAATAAAGCATAATGCATAAAATCTTCAAGTCTTATGCTGTAGTTGTGAGTTTTACTTTCTGTTTCAATTTAAGAATAAAAAGGTTGATTAGAAAAGTGCTTTGGTTTTTGTGTATTATAGCATGCATTCTGCTCTTTGCCAATAACAAATATGATCCAAACCATTCCAAAAACTACCACCAGGTTTTCACGGAGCAGATTTTGGACAAAATTTTAATTTAGCATCTTAAATACATGATGATAATTGGGATGAAAACTTAGGATGCAATTTAAACTCACTCCATTCTTTTTGCACAAGAGAGTATTATCTTGTTTTATGTTATGATGAAAAATATGGATGTTCCTGGGCTTGAGCACAAACCAATTTTAAATATTAGACCCTAAAAAACATGAAATAAAATATACAGTTCATAAACTGAAAGGCCAGTTAAACCAATAAATTGTGCATTAAGTATATGCACTTGTATTTTTATCAAATAATAAAGTTTAAAAGAGGATATCTCAGAAGTCAATTACCCTTTTACCTTACCTCCTGTGTTTCTCCTTCTTCATAAACACTAGTTTAAAAGAGGGGAAATAAACTTTTACCCTATGACTTCATTGTGCCAAGGTGGGCCTTATTTTCTTGCAATTTTTTACTCACAACTTTGGAAGTTTCACATTGATTTTTCTCCTTTTTTCCCCTACTCCTACTCCTACTCCTACTCCTACTCCTACTCCTACTCCTACTCCTACTCCCACTACTATTATTATTAATTTATTCTTATTCTTATTCTTATTCTTATTCTTATTCTTTTTCTTCTTCTTATTATTATTATTATTATATGCTGGTTGTATTTTTTCTGCTGTATCTTTTTGATAATTAAATAATTAAACTGTTTTTATCTCAATTTTGCTGTTTCTTTCCCACTTTAAGGCCTCTGATTCTTTCCCCATCCTAGCAGGGAAGGGGGGCATGAGCAAGCAGCTGCGTGCTTAAAGACAGCAACACTACATCTCCTCATCCTCACTCCTGGATAAAAAAATCTATTTAATTAAATATTTTTTAAATTCCATTTGATGTTCTAAATTATTTGAAATGCATTTATATTTTCTCTTACACAATGCCTTCATCACCACAAAAATTATTGTACCAACTCATCAAGTGTGCCCTCTAGATCAAGATACTGATGAAAACATTTGAAAATCAGACATCTTCAAGCTGAGTTTAACCAAATGGCATCAAAAAGCTAACCCAATATTTGCTAGATAAATATATGATTGATAGATAGATAGATAGATAGATAGATAGATAGATAGATAGATAGATAGACAGATAGACAGACTAAATATAAGACAATAGTCACAAAAAAGCCCCAAACAAGCCAAAACCCAAGAGACAAATACTGCCAGATGTCCTGACCAATGCTGTGGTTTAACCCACAGGTAGTGAAACACTTCTGTCCTCTCTTCATTGCTCCGCAATGGGATGGGGTAGCGAATCAAAATAAATGTAAAACGTATGGGTTGAGAGAAAGATAATTTATTAGGACAGGAGAGGAAGGGATAATAATAATGATAACAAATACAATTGTCAGGCAGTTCCCAAGCAGTCACCACTACTCCCTGGCCAGCTCCTCCAGAATCTTTTTTGTTTTGTTCAGCATGAGGCCATAAAGTCTTAAAAATTCCTTTGGTCAATTGGGGTCAGCTGTCCCAGCATCTTGTGAACCCCCAGCCCAGCTCCTTGTGCACCCTCAGCCCCCTCCCTGGTGGGGTGGAGGAAGAGGCAGAAAATCCTTAACTCAGTGTAGGGTCTTCTCAGCAAAATCTAAGCCATCAGTGTGTTTACCTACATTATTCTCATCCCAAAATACAGCACTATACCAGCTACTATGAATCTAATTATGTGTATTCAGATGTCCACATGTTTTTTTGACAGATGGAGATGCTGGTTTCTTGTACTACATAGTTTAAAAACAAATTAGAATTTCTTGGTTTCTGCCTTGCTTTAAAAAGTCACTGATTAATCTATATGATCTATGTATTTTTAATTATTTCCTTTCCTCTTTTCTCCCTCTAATATAACTATGTGTTTTGGCATGGTTTACAGCAGAATCTCAATCACTAAATTCTAAAATATAAGTGAATACATCATGAAAAGTAAGCATTATTTATTGAAGATTATATTGAGGTTGCTTAGTGTGCAATTCGTCCCTGTGTAAAGAGCAAAACCAAAGTCAAGCAGTCAAACAGCTTGACAGCTTTCCCTCCATTTTCCCCTGAAAAAATGTGACTGGTTTAAATCATGGAACCAAAGAAGGAGCCTTTTAACTTTTGAGCCTTCAAGAAGCAATCACCTCTTGATCTTTATTTCAGGTCATCTCTGTGTTCCTGTAAATACAGAACATTGGGCTTCTAACTACTCAGAAGAGACAAGTACTTTCTTCTAATTGCCTTTTTCTATCAGTGTGTTTTTACAATTATGCCTTTCATTTTTAAATTATTCTACCAGTTTATGCTCAGCTTCCCCTCTGTTTTTTGTATTTTCAATATTTTCTTGTTTTTCACATAACAATCCCATTGTCTGAATCCCTTCAATATCCCTAATCCATCTTTTGGTTTTGTACTATCTGTATTCTTCTGTTTTCTTAAAATTTGTCTAATTCAGAATATGAAAGAATGCAGCAGCCTCTCCCATCTGCCTCTCAGGGGTGGGGGTGAGAAAGACAACAGCAAAACCTCAACAAAATCTAAACAAAAAGAAAACAAACAAAAATGAAACCCACAAACAAACAAGAGTCTTTCCCACTAAGAGTGTATCTTCCAATGCAAATGAAAACATCTTGATGAAGACCACCTGTGGTTCTTTGAGATGCAAGAATATCAATACTTGTTTCAAGAAAAGTGAAACTTTGGACCTTAATGAAAATTGGAGCTTTAGGTAAAAATGAGCTCATGAGCTTAGTAGTTCTGTAAAAAACTATCCCAAGACTGAAACCAGCATCTCTGTCAACTCTTGAATTATGTGGGGTTTCCTTCCTGGTTTTCCTGATTTTCCTGCTTTTACTTACTAAAACTTTTCTTCATGCCCATGAAAACTACTAAAATAAAAATTTTCATATCCAAAGTTACTGCTATTCCAGAATCTCAGGCCTGAAAGAAATTCCTGCAATCTGTGTAAAATTCATAATCAAATCACTCAGTGAACACACATTATGCTCTTCATTTGAATAGTTTCACTGACACAAATGAAATACAGTCTTTGAAACTGTTCATGATCATTTAATAGGCATTATTTGACAGGTAAATGGTGCTTTTTATACATTTTAAAGTACACTTCTAGAAATGCCTGTATTAGTTGTGTGTGTGTCTCCTTTCCTAAAAGATAATATTATTTAACAGGAGAATCAAACAGGTCAAGACTCACGCACCAATGCAAGAAGTTTTCACTTAATACTATAAAAAATAGGGAAAAAGTGCTGCTACTTATGTATTTTGTAAACAAAACACTTCTGTGATATTTCATGTGACCAGACATTGTCTTTGAACAAGATAAAGTCCAAATCAATGCAACTTCAAGAGAATAAAACTGTAGTGTTTATAAAAGGATACACTAACAGTAAAAAGTTTAAAATAGAAATGTGTACCAAAAAAAAAAAAAAAAAAAAAAAAAAAAAAAAAAAAA